>JAQQZR010000038.1:18223844-18242316 GCA_030068235.1 Notoglanidium macrostoma | reverse complement strand
GTGTGTGTGTGTGTGTGTGTGTGTGTGTGTGTGTGTGTGTGTGTGTGTGTGTGTGTGTGTGTGTGTGTGTGACAGAGCAGGAGCGGGAGCCGTAGCACATCCTCATGATGAGATTACTAAAACCGAGCAGATGTAGTGGTAGGAAGCTGCAGACCAGATACATACTGCTGTGTATGATGCATACAGTTTTACTGGGAGTACAATGGGAGGATTAAGGTCAGAGAAAACACTCACTCACCCCATCGTCTTCTCTTTGGGGGTTAAGCCGGTTATACACAGCCTCAATAACACTGTGCCTGCAAAGAGAGAGAGAGAAAAAAAAGAAACTTTCAGACGAGCATCACTGTTCAATGTTTATGATGGTGTCTGATAGCAAATTTTATGAAAACCATTTATGTTTTAAAAGTAAATGTCTTCAGGAAGCTTCCCAGTCCAATTCAATAAATACATGGTGATGATCAAAACTGAAGCTTTGAAGAAAACAAGAACAAGGTGCAGGGACTGTAGAAGGGAAAGTATAAAATACAATCAACAGAGTAGGTATATTACATGTATACAATGTGCATGTTACTCTCATGTTCACTGGATTACCTAGGTGTCTGACTATGTTTACTTAAATAAATGTCCGTGCGCATGTGTATGCTCACTTGCTGGCGAGACCTCCCCCTGGTGGGAGGTTAGGGATATTCTCTGTGGCAAGGTTTCTCATGATGTGTACCAGATCAGGAATTCCCTCTTCCCCTGCTTTCTCGATGAGTTCTGAGAGAGCGTGAACAATCAACAGGTTAAAAAAAGGCTGCTGAATAAAAAGTACATATACTGGGTATCATGTGACATCGCTGGTCTCTAGAACCAACTGCAGGTAAGTTTAGAAACAGTGAAAGGACAGTCAGAAATAAAGTAACCCCTCACATAAATCATCTCACAAATAGTCTTCCAGCACCTGAGGTAAAAGCACACGGTGTATAAACTTTGTGAATGGCGAATGACAGCATCTTGGGAGTGCAGGACTGTGTGGAGGTAGGGACGCAGTCAAAAAGGACAGGGGGACTGAAGAAGGATCCCCTACAGCTCAGTTGGACGGCTCCGGGCCCACTGCCAGATGGATGTTCAGCCAGCACATTCCTAGTCAGGGGAGCAGTGCTGACGACTCCCTCTCAGCACGCAGCCAAACATTACCACAACGTTACCCCAACCATGACCCAGCATTCAAACCAATGAGTTTACATAACCTGCAAAACTACATTAAACGCGCATCTGCTTGCCAAAGTATGTGCAGCATGCAAGAGGGACGGGTAGGCAAAGAGAGGAAAAACAAAGGCAACAGTGTCATGATACTGAAACTTTAGAAAAGGCAGAGGTGGACAAGTAATACATTTATTAGCTGCCATGTTGGGCAAGTGAAAGTTTCAGTGCGCTGCACAGACTCATGTTTCAGTTGCCCAGAAACTAGTCTGAAAAAGCCATAGCTAGTGTGGCAAGCTGTTTAGCTAGTGAAGTACATTAATGCAGAATAAAGGGAATGAATGATTTTTCACATTTCCAGGGACAGCCCTACATAGGCACTGTCCTTATTTTATCCTCTCTGTGATGTAGCATGGGTCCTCATCAACACAGCAGCAAGACCTAGCTAAACTTAGCCAGTTTGGTTTTCACCCAACAAATTAGCAGAGCTGCATAACAGTTTTGAATTGTACTTGTATACTGCTAAGCACTGCTTCCATGTGGACTCTTAAAATAAAAACGAACTGAAGAACGCATCCTCAGCTAGTGTGTAACGTGGTTTAGCGAGTGACAGGAAGTGCAATATAAATGTGTGCTCTGTCACCATGCAATATTTAAACAAAGTGGACTGTGTTACCTTTAAACCCAGATACCATGTAAAATGCTTTGAGAAAGTCAATAGGACATATTTTTCTTTCCCTGGTTGGGGGACGATGACGTACTACCAAACCTAGCTGTCAGCAAGTTCGAGGCTTTTGGGGGCTTTAAGCAAGACACACAAAATGCTCGTACCTAAATTAATTAATTTAGCACATTACAGCAAAAGAACTGCTGTCAAAAAAATGTACATTGCCCACACTTCTGCAGAATGTGAATTAGCAACACCACTTTGTACGAGGTGACTAAATCTAGCTTTAATTTAGAAATGATTATATATATATATATATTGGGGTGTCCTCTCTCAGGCTGAGCAGTGAGTAGCTGTGTGAGCTAAGAACCACATGCAGATGTCAGAAGCCCAAACCACTGTACTGAATTGTATGAATCTGTAAGTACTGACTTTTGGACATAGCCTTAATGATTCCCCCTACCTATCCTGCTATTTTTCCTTTCTAGTACTATGTTTAACTTTGACATACGATCATAACATTGACTGGGGCCCCCTGGTGGCTGTGGAGCCCTAGATGGCTGATTTTGTTGCTTATTGTGTAGCAGACTCTGTATTTTGTAATTTCTGCCCTTCAGTTCATTCAGGCAAAACATTTTAGACGGGGAGGCAGAAGTTGATTTTCAGGAGAGACAGACTTGACGTAAGCACGGTCTTGCTTCGGGTTTCATAACGAGAACAAAAGGTTAACCAAAAAAAAACAAAAAACAAAAAGAATCTCTCACCTTCCACACGAGATTCAAGGAACTTATCCAACTCGGCGTCTCTCTTCACCGCCTCTTCTGATACTTTGGGTGCATTTGGCAAACACACTAACACGACACTCATATTATCTCGACTTCCCTGTAAGAGAAATTGAAATTTTCTATTAAGATTCTGATAGAACAATATATATATATTCCTGCATTTTTCATCCTAACCCCTGTATTCCCCTCAAGATTCCAAAATATGAAAAGGAAAAGTACAGTCTATTTGTTTGCCTAATCTACCACATCTGTAATGCAGAGTCAACTTGAGGTATCTATCAAGAGTACAGCACAAAAAAAAAAAACAACAACAATTGTTTGTTTAAAAATAAATAAATAAAAATATGGCTCCTGAATGTCATTAATAGTCACTGGAACTAGAACTTGAATGTTGTGGTCAGAAGAGTCTAAAATGAAACCTTTTGGCCATGCATACCATAAAGAAAAGTGTTTCAAGACAAGAGGAAATGACAGAGAGAAAAGGGTAAACATCATCCATCATGTGAAATGTCATGTCAGACAGAGCAACCGTTTGTCAGAGACAGGGGACAGATGGCTAGTTCAAACCAAACATGGTTAGTCTTACATTATTTTTATAATTAGAAAAATCTACACTACACTAGAACAAGCCTTTTATTTGCTTCTGAATTAAGAACAAGTTTAAGTCTTAGATGAACAATTAAGACAAGCAATAATTAAACAACACCTTTGCCCAGAGAATTCATAAAAAATATGTATCTCACAAAGATATGCATGTCATGCTTAGTGCCTGCCACACCAACTGCACATAAGCTCTCATTCGAAGTGGTTGGGGTTTTTGTTTATTTAGTTTTTTTGTTTTTTTTTACATTACGGTGTTTTCATTATTCTCTTATATCAGGGAAATGTTAACATTATGGTCTGGGTTAATCACACATTAACGTATGTGATAGATTAGGTTGGAAACCACACAATGATTAAGACAAGTTAAACAATTTCCCAACACCAGCAAGGAAGCTCATCTACCTTGTGGAGACACGTGTCCACCACCTCATTGCACACTTTTTCCAAGTCATCAGACACCTCCAGCCTGGCGCGCACAAAGGCACACAGCTCCTCGTTACTCATCACATCCCATATACCATCACAGGCCAGCACCACAAACTCGTCCTCCTCTGGCGCACGGGGAATCTCAAATACCTCGGGCTCAGGGGAAACCAGCTGCTCGGTGGGGCCCTTGCCCTCCACGCACTTGTAGTCATAGTCGCCCAGAGCACGCGACACGGCCAGAGAGCCATTCACACGCTGGATCATGACGGAGCCACCGGCGTTCTGGATGCGCTCCTTCTCACGTGGGTCACACGGCTTATGGTCGAGTGTGGAGAAGCGAACGCGCGCATCCCGACAAAGCAGCGCGCGCGAGTCGCCACAATTGATGAAGTACATATGCTCAGGTGAAAGCAGTACAGCAACGGCTGTGGAGCCGCTGCGGTCAAGGCCGTTGCGCGGGTCTGCGAAGCCACGCATGTGCTCATCGATGCGCAGGAAGCCAGCACGCACGCCGCTCTTCACCGCCTCCACACTGCGGCCTAGTTCGCCGGCCGGCGCCGCTGCCACAATGTGCTCTAGCAGATGCTTGGAGCAGTAGTTAGCCACACGTGAGCCTGCATGCCCATCATATACAGCAAAAAAGGACCAGTCGTCAAGGCCATGTGGTAAACCCACAGTGGCTGTATGTGCGTCCTCCATTTCCACGCGCCATCCCTGCATGCTGCTGAGGCCATAGCGCAGGCCGTTGCCCTCACCATGCGCATTGTGCTTCTCCGTCTTGGGCTTGTCTAGGAACGCCCCCATGACTCTAACCACCAGCTAGGACAGAAAACAAATGAGCAAGTAATTGAGACATGCAGGGTAATTAAGCAGTGTAAAGCATTACAGTGGACAACAGTGAGCCAGCTAAGGCCAGTGTCCCATTAACACAACCTGTACCTTCCTTCTAAACAGCAATAAACTCTCCTTAAAGGTTCACCCATGTAACCGTACGCAGTTTAGACAGCGTGCCGTATGAGGTTTATCTATTTTCTAATCCCTTAAGGCTAACACAACCATGTAAACTCACTAGCGTGCTAAGGCAAATAAGCAGTATTGTTGAGGGTGTAACTATTTACATAAAAGCAGATATAAACAATAAAGCACTGTATTTGTGTGTATATATAAACAGTATGAAAAACAAGCACAAAATGCTTACTGTCCTTAATATTTAAAAAAAAATAAAAATAAAAAAAATAAAGAAAGAAAGAAAAAAAAAAAAAAAAAAGTCTCATACTGATATTGAAAGAGACTTCATGATTGGGATGCAGTTGTCAACTGGCAGTGTTTCAATAGAAACAGTAGCTAAAGGGCAGGTGGGTCCGTGTGTAACTAGAACTAGATAGAAATGGTCTTTGAAAGTGCACATTCAATGACGGTCCGAGAGCCATATTATACTAGGACTGAACTTCATAAACACAGACAAATGTACATGAGAGTTCCATGGTGCAAAAAAGCACAGGCACTGGTCTACAGAGGGGGAAAAAGTGATATGGTTAGATGAGTCATCCTTCGATATATTTTCGGCAAGAAGGCGAGTGCATGTGTGGCGCACACAAAGAGAACAGTTTAAAGCTGAATGATCAACCCCTACTGTAAATCGGGAGCCAACAAGACTAGCGCAGAGGAGTAGGAGTCAGAGACAAAGCTTGCGGGACAAAGAAAGGTCACGTTGACAACACCATCACGTAACAGACCATAGTGGAATGTATCGGGTGTGATTCGGTGCAGCGTGATGCCTTTACACCGTTCATTCATCGGGTTGTCGGGGGGGAATATTCTTTTGGCTGAAATATTTTGGTGGCAACCCAAATACATACAGCTAACTGATTAAAAAAAAAACATATATATATATATATATAATGATGGTTAAGTAAGATCTACATCAGCAGTTTTTATATCACATTATTGAACTAAAATCACGGTAAGGAACTATTTACTACGGCAGAACAGATTTATATGCCGATTTTGGATTCAGGATATATATCCTGTTTTTATATTTATATTTTTATATATATATATATATAGTATTTTCCATCTCACTCCAGAGCAAAGGTTCCCAAACTTTTGCCATTTGCGACTCACACTAAACCAGACATTATGAATGTACAAAATAACTGATGATTATACTTAAAATATTTGACATTAGTAATCAGAAGCAGCCCTGCATTAACTAAAACTGGTGGATGTAAAGAGGATGAAGGTGCAGTGCTATAGATGAAGGCTTAAAAGTTACTTTACTTATATAGCGATCACCATCCACAGGCAAAATGTAGTACATATGGGTAAAAACCTAGAAAAATACATGAACACATGAAGATAAAATGATCCCAAGCATCAATACGAAGTCACAAGTGTAGTATCAGAACAGCTCCAACTAACAACTATAAAGGACTTATCTGGAGCAAAAGTTTGTCTCTCCAAGCAAGTCTGGTCTTGAATCTCTCCCAACTTCATCGTCACATTCAGCACAGACTGACAAGCATCCAACAAAAGCCGATTCTACTCACAGAACGATTAGGTCAGAGGTGGATAAGGAGAGACGAATCGAACACGTCAGGGAAAACACCAAACTGGGCTGATCTCCGGCCCTCGAGCACTGTGCACTCCTGGAGTACACGTCCCTCTCCGGGTGGACCACGCAACAAATGTAAATTTAATAGTGGAAGATGGAAATCCAGAGTTAATAAAAAAAATTATTTTAGACTACCACTAGAAATTTTCTTCCTTTTCTTCTAGTATATGTGCTTATTATGTAATAAGTGATAATTAAATGTTTATCCTGGCATCTAGGTCAATCAGCTACCTAAAATCCTCACACCTAATAAACACTGCAGTAATAACTTCTTTAAAAAAAGGATGGCACATTATTCACTTTATTTAAGCATCCCTTGTGTTCTCGAGACTTAGTGAACATAAGAATTACAAGAAATGCCTTCTACACATGGCCAAGCAGAACCTCCCACACTGAAGTGAACCCGCATTGGACATGTATATATAAGGATTAGACTCGCTTCCCAACAGACGGTATTCTATTAACGCCAAACTGAAAAGCTCGGAGTGAAATAAACATGTTGAGGTTCTTGGCTCTGAAACCATGGAGTGGGTGTACCTACCAAAAATCAACACACTGCGCGCCTGATAATCCTCCTGCCTCTGCAGAGCTGCCGGAGCTTCTCAAAAGTGTAGTGCTGCTCAGACACAAAGCCGCCGAGGACAAAACATTATCACGGTTTCTAATCTTACTTAAAAGAGCTCTAATATTTTCCATCTCATGAACGAGAAATCCAGGCAAGATCCATTTAATATGTTCCCTAATAGGTCATTTCTTGGGAATTTCTCTAAAAGCTTTAAAAGACTTTGGCTTTTTCAGTCCAGCACGCCTGCGGAAATCTGACTTAGAAACTGGTGTCAAGCCTCTGCTTTTCTTTCCAGCAGTTGTTCCGTGCATTCAGGACTGACCGTGCAACTCAAGCGAACTCTAATAACAAGTCTACAACCGTAGTGAAAATTTACTGATGATAAACTAACCATTAAAATCAACAGTACACAGACTTTGCCCAAAAAATAAATAAATAGTATTTCCACTTATTATTGACATGAAACAAAAACATGACATAAATCGGTTCATTTGCCTGCCAAAACAGGAATTCGAACGACTCGATAGCGATAGGAAAATTATGATGTAAAGTCTACACACTGAAAGCTATTAAACCAAAAAAGCAGACAGACAGATTTCTGCACCACGCAGACTAACTGATCAACTCACACACAGCTACACTACATTAGCTCGGACAATGCCAACACCGCCACCTTCACACCGAATCTTCACCATTTTGCTTAAAACAAGAGTGAGAAAACACATTTTGAAAATGTTGAATAATAAGCAGCTCCTCATTGTTTCACCATCCAAACAAGCCACAGTCCAACCGTCTGGTTTTCTGGTGGATCATAAGGGTTCATGAATTCACAGGTCAGA
The DNA here is from genome assembly GCA_030068235.1 of Notoglanidium macrostoma. NCBI lineage: Eukaryota > Metazoa > Chordata > Actinopteri > Siluriformes > Auchenoglanididae > Notoglanidium > Notoglanidium macrostoma. Next base: position 18,234,632 of record JAQQZR010000038.1, on the reverse strand, counting down.
GTTCACCCAGATAAAGAGACGCACACGCCTCTCCCGTGTCCCGTGTCCTTTCCCTTTCAGTGAACTGGCTCTTCTACCTGGGAAACTGAAAATGCATGTGGTCTGACTGGTGCTGGAGCAAATAAAGCGTAATCTTAAGGCGTCTCCGGCATCTCCGTAATAAGAGCTCGGCGTACATAATTGCTACAGCTTTTAGGGATGGGAATTGAGAACTGGTTCCAGTTGAGTACCAGTTCCAAATTTTCCAATCCAGGGGAGTTGTATGCCTCCGAGGTTGTCGATTCCTTTTATATATGCCAGCATGTTTTTCTGATATGCGGCATGACATCAACAAGAAGGCGTTTAGGGGCACGTCTAATAGACGCATAGCAACAATAGCACCAAAAGCAAGCTTCCACATAACCAACATAACACAACTTTCTACAAAACAGTCATTCAGTAATAAAACAAACACAGACCGATTGACAGCACTTAGAGAACACAGGCTAAATGTTTTTATAATCGAAGAGGTCCAAAGAGTGGCTTCATTTCACGTAGGTAGATGACAACAGCGCTACTTGTAAAGTCTGTAAAATGATCATTAAACCCCCCACTAAAAAAGCCACGTATTTGACCATACGCAGGAGTGCCACCGGGCATCACGTCCGTTTCCAAGGGTAAATATATCCCACGTTATGATAATCTGTTAAGGTTACCCCTGTGTTAGGCATACATTCCACACTGCGTTCGTAAAATGGCTGTGGTGACGCTGAAAACCTAGGCCTAATTATTTTCCCTAACAGCTATACCATAGATGTTGGCAGGTCTGCATTTCGAGTGTGCTGTGCTGCAAGGGTTTAAAAAAAAAAAGAAAAGAAAAAAAAATGGGGTAGGAGTGTTACTGGAGGACACGGTGTGCACTGCTGACACTTTATACAGAACGCCGAATTACACACAAAGGCTTTTAGATAGATCCAAAACAAGAGTCACACAACAAAAAGGATACCAGGAAACAAGATCCATTTAAAGCCATTAATGCGAGTATATAAATAAGATGGCCCAACATTAAAGGTCATACAAACTGTAGATCAGGGGCGCCCACACGTTTTAAGCGTGCGAGCTACTTTTAAAATGACCAAGTCACGATGATCTACAAACAATAAAAATGCTAAACATATATTTATTTATATACGTACCGAGCATACTTTATATTTAAAATATATATTGTTTACCTTGCACAGCAGCATGAACATGGTTAGTGAGGGAAGCTGCGAGAAAAATGACTGCTGTCCGGACAACTGTAATTTCAGTTCCCTCACCTTTCTCTTTCTTAGCTCGCTTTTCACTGGGTAGTCAGTGGCGTACTTTTTATGAACAGTCCGGAAGTGTCGCTCCACATTTCCTTTCATCGGAATAGCGATGGCAGATTGGCATATCAGACAAACGCACTTTGAATATGACATTGTGATTGTCACATGTCATTGACATTGTGACAATATGGTTTATTACTTCTTGAGGCTCCCCCACTCATTTTTAGACCCTTTCTTTAGTAGAAATACATCGGAAGCCACTAACTAGGTGATTTGTTCGCTGGAGTTTTGCAGTAGCTCGCGCGGTTGACCTAGCCTGCGCGGCCTTGTTACAAAAGACGAGATCTCAGACTGGCTGTGCTGTATATCAATCAATGCTAAATGCCACAGTAGGGATGGATGATAGGCCAACAGCTATTTTTATAATGACATGCCCATACTACCTGTACTGCAGTGTATTCTGTGGCTCGTTTTTATGTTGTGAGGTAGAGTTTATTTTGAAAGGCAGGGCGCCGCGATCGACTCGCGTTGCCTTTGCGAGTGACGTGTTGGGTGCCCGTGCTGTAGATGGAGTAAGGATTTTTGAATTCTAGTAAAAGAAAGAATTTCCATTCCAGTCATTTCTCAAATTTGAAAGAAAACATCTACTGTAAAAGCGGACATGGTACCGCAGCATGCAGCAGACTGTAGTGCTGTCAACAAATATTTTAAACTCGCATATATATTCAAATTGTATTTAAAAAAAAATTAATAATAAAAAAATAAATAAATAGGTAGATAAATAAAAACCACCAGACGTTCCAGTCTGAAAATTCATATACGATTGTGAAAACAAAGCAGCTCTACCACAGCTCGCGAGTACTCGCATTGCCTAGGTGCAAATTTCAGGTGGCTGGGGAAACTCCTGACTACTCATGAGGAAAGCGCAAGCCAATTGGTTAGGGTTAGGGACTGAAGCGTGCACCAGCCAATCGGGTAGCACATCCCTCACAAATGTTGACGAGGCTTCCCCCAAGCCTGCGAAAACAAAACCCACCGCACTGAACGCAAGCACACGGCGGTAGACTGACTGTACAGTCACTTTACAGCTTTACAGTCAGTTGATTGAAAATGAAATGTAGGTCAAGCTGAAACAAGTGAGTAATTCAACAACAACCGTGTGTTAATGATGGCAGAGTTCACTACCTGACTCGGCCACAGAGAGAGTGATTCACAATCGGAAAAGCCCTGTTTGCCAGTATGTAGCTCTTTCTAAAAAGATTTAATTTTTGTTTTTAATCCATTTGCTTTTTTTTGATGTTTATGCTGAAAAGAATACAGCTTGAGATTCAAAAACCTGCAAGTCTGTCAGACATTGTTTTGTTTGATATAAGCAGTTTTATCAGGCTCCTATGTAAAGGTGCAGTCAGTTCAGAAAAGTCACTTTAATTGCAATGAAAAGGTTATTAGTCACTGAATTAAATATCTTATTTTTGAAAATGTAACGAGTCAATTCATTGCTTTTTTTTTTTTTAAACAAATTTGATTGTCTATTGCTGCAAAACCCGCCGTATCCGTGTGCATTTTTTCCTTCTCAAGTCCACCTCAATAACAGAATAAACAACAAACAGAAGACTTTACACCTTAATTCCACCATAAACTACATACAACAAAGATAAATATTAAATTAATATAAAAATAATGCATCAAAAATGTAAAAAAAAATAAAAAAAATAAAAAAAGAAAGTGTATTGCTGTCATGTCCAGTAAGTTAAGATGCAAAGAAATGTATGAAATAGGCAAACATTTCATTTCGACACCTTAAAATCTCACACCTCAGCGTTAATCACCGGCTAGAACGCGCCACTATTTTGAATGTCACATGATCCGATTCACGTCTTCTGATTGGTGTTACTTTTGCTGACAAAGGAAAGTGGCGTTGAGGTTCCTGCAAACGCGCCGTGTTTTTAGAAGAGGCTCAGTGAGGGATTTAGTAGCGTTTAAATTGAAAGCATTTGATTATCATATTCTACGCACCGGGAGCTTTCACTTGATAGTCGAACTGGGCGAAATGGAAAAAAATCTTATCACGCTAATTTTTTTCATATCAGTTGATATCGATATACATCACAATATGAATCAAATCAACGCTTCGGTCAAGGTTCCGTTTTACTCCTAATTGAGACGTTAAAACATCAAAATTATTTTTGGTTTAAATTAAGGCTGGGACCTAACATATGACCTAACAATTATATCACAATATTTTGCTGACATCTTCATGAAGATGATATTTATCATGATACAATAACACCCTTGTTTCTGCATGTGGGGATTTTTTTTTTTTTTTGCTGTTTTGGGTTAAAGTCCTGTTTCTTCCACCTCTGACCCAAGCTAGTTCTAGCTAGTTTTTAACCTAATTACTAGCATGCCACGTTACATTATACAGACGTTCATGTATCATACACACATCAACTACACTGATGTATTTGTGAAGGTAAAAGCACTGCAGCTACCTGTTCATTTCTGGAGGAAATTTCATATTTCTTCTGAAACACCATATACACACACACACATATATATATAATATATATATGGACATAATGCGCAAAAATAGAAATTAGAATATATTCATCATTCATTAACCTCCATCATTTTTTTTTTTTTTTTTTAGAATGAATAATCAAACGTCATTTTTGGCCAATTTTGACAGCACAAGCCGACTTTTTGTTGCCACAATCATTGCTAGGTGTGCATTTCACCATATTCTAGCTGTTGAAGGATTGTTGTTAATAAGGGAGTAAACAGTAAGCAACAAACCTAAAAGAAACCAGAAACAACAAAAATCTGTATTAAAAGCAAATTAAAATTAGCCCTGCGGGAAAAAGGCGCATGGAAGACGGAAATAATTCGAGAGTTTATTTACGAAAATAAGGATTTACAACCCGTCACACCCCACAACAAAAACTTCCTAGAAAAAGAAAAAAAAAGGAAAGAGAGCTGAACTAGTGACTAGTCAATCAATAAACTAAAAATATTAAGGCAAAACCAACCCTCGTCCACTAGGGAGTAAGAACACCAAACTTTCATGCGAGTCAACACACCAGCCTGAAACGCTCAGCGTACAGTTCACGCGCTGCCTGAAGCACTGTTACGGTTACAATCTACACACACAGCTTGAGATGCCGCCGACTGGCATCGTCTGCGTATCCCTCCCGACCTTTTAACCACCAGATCCTGAGGAACAAACTAGGCACGGGTGTGTTTAATCACTCTCGGTAAAGGATAAGGAGAGGGACGGTAGCTGGGAAGAGCAGGAGAGAAAAATAAAATAAAAAAAAACCTACACAGCACAGCTTTAACGGTGTTATACATCAAACAGTTTTTACTGAAGGAAACAAAATGCTACATGATGATTCATGGCTGAGCCTAAATTTCTACTTCCAAACACTGGCCTAAAAAGAAGTGAAAAATAACATAAAAGAGCTCCAGAGTGTTGCGGCTGTAAACGGCTTTGCGCTGTTGTCGGAACACCACCACCAAAGTCCTTCTCGTAAATTCTGTCCACTCGACGGCCATCTTGGCAATGCTCCCGGACTGTTATTTTCAGTCGTGTCTATTCGAACGGGGAGAAGCCCATGTACCAGGAATGAATGGACAAGATGACGTTTCAAACACAGCTTTTGTGGTCTGCATGTGTTTTTCCATTACGGAGCCAAGTGTCCTGTGTGTTAGCGCAACAATGCAACAGGCCTGGCGCTTTCTGATAACATCTTTACTATTGGGTACAAGAGCCAGCAGGTTTATTGGTAAACAGGAAACAAGACTTATACTTAAAAAAAAAATAAAAAATAAAAAATAAAAAAAAAATAAAAAAAACCAGTTAAGGAAAAAGAATTAGCTATTGTGACAGAAAGCTTATTTTTTTTACTGGCCACCAGTGAACATCCCACAACCCCAAACTACTCAGTAGTTAGAGCTATGGCCTAATCAAACTAGTTAACAAATCATAGATTAATCAAAATTTGCTTATATTTACAAGTGATTTGTTTGGTTAATGTTAAAACTACTGGATGAAGATCTTCACCTTCTGATAGAAAAATGTTTCATAACACAGGCTGAGTTGCTCTCTTGTCCACCACATGATTTATTGTTGCAACGGCGAGTGCCAAGTTAAAAACACATGCGGTGAATATTCAGGGCTGCATCCCGAAACGTCCGGAGAATAATCCAGCCATATAATGTTCGCTAGTGACCAAGAACAAACGTTCCAGTAGAAAGAGAAGGATGTGCCAGTGTCATCTCACAGGTGCGCTCTCTGGGCCGAGAGGTGAACGCTGGAGCCTTCACAAGGCTACACACCACTTTGGTAAGAATCTAGCCTGGCAGCACTAGCTGATGATCAGATAAAGGCAAAGATCAGTGGATGAAACACGTAGGTTGAAGTACAAGCGAACAGGAGCATTCCCACTGCAAGCAGTTACCCTCCAACTGGGGTAATGATACAAATTCCAAAATAAGGATAAATCAGCTTACTATAATTCACTATACTCCACCAAGTTAGAGAACAAATAAATGGCCTACTTGTTCAGGAAGAAAACAAGCTTATAAAAAAATGAGAAATCACTCGACTCCTTTTTATTTTATTATGATATTATGCTCGCTCTCTCTCGCTCGCTCTCTTTATACCGTGCAGCCAGACTTCTTTTCGAGGAACACATCTGCACTGGCGCATGACTACTTTGGCATATGATGCACCACTCACACAGTACAAATGTCCAAAACAAAGTTGACACGACACCCCACCACAATGCTGATTGAAGCAGGATTGCCAGTATGATTAAGGAACATCATGATTCTTAAGTAAGTACTTTTTCTCCCGTGACATCATCATAATGTTGGGGATTTCTTTTCATTTTTAACAAAAAGACCAATATCAGTGCAAACAGAAAGCCGTGTTACAGGCTAAACATCTTACCCTAACCTGATAAACATGTGTACACGTCCAGACATCAGTCCCATTGACAGAGAGATCAGCAGCAGAATATTTCAGGCATGAACAAGTAGTGTTTTAACATCCTCAAGAACCGCATGCAACATCATACAGTTTACTGCAGACCTACAGTCCTCTTCAAGGAAGTGGTTTTAGATCATCCTTTTCATGTCAAGGTATTTACACAGCACACGTGTGTAAACCGTGAACACACGCACGTACGCACTTCCATGATCATCCACAAACACTGATCTGAGGGGGAAATGAAATAAAGGCACACAGATGATGCAGCCATGAGGAAAGAGAGCCAGACACTGTGTGTGTGTACATCTTTTTTCACCCTTATGAGGACCAAATGTCCTCACAAGGGTGGTAAGAGCTCAAATTTTTGGCCTTGTGAGGACATTTGGATGGTCCTCACAAGCAAAAGGTTCTTTTTTTTTGTTTATTTAAGCGGAAATAAGAGAAGGTAAGAGAGTCAAAAATTTCCTTTTCAGTACTGAGGTTAAGGTTAGCTTTAGGTGCAGGTGTAGCATTAATTAGCTGCATTAATCATTATGTCAATGGAAAGACCTCACAAGTATAGAAAAACAAATGTGTGCGTGTTTGTATCTGCCCCTTTCCAGCCAGAGAGTTAACAGTTATGCATCTCTCCCAGGTAGTGACCCAAGCCCTATCTGAACGGTCATGGCTGGGATTAACAGGTGATTGGACTCACTTGGTTTGAACTGACAAAAGAAGGGTAGAACAGGGTCTGACCCTGGTCACTGGTTTGCAAGAGGTATATGCTACTACCTCTGGTGCTGATGCCTAGTGTGTAAGCTCATAATTATTATTAACCAGAAGTACTGAGAAATAACTCAGAGAAGCAAAATTAGTCTCACCAGTATTTTGTACTGCGGCACTTGAGACAATGAAATTGTCTCATAGCTATTCCACACAATATACAGTAATACTCAGGCGGGGATCAATCATAAATCTAAAGGATCCAGTCCAGTGTCCGGTCCTTAAATGTGAAAGCTGGCATAAACAAACTTTAACAAATGTAGCACATGTTTGCGTCATTAAAAAGTCAGTGAACTGTTGGCCAGTGTTTCGGCTATGAGATGTGGGGTTCTAACAAGATCGTGTCATTTATGCATGCTAATTAACCTGACTAGCAAAACCATGAGGCAGATCGTGCCTCTGAAGGTGGTGGGGTTCAGCATGAATAGCACACACTATAGATACATCAACATATGTAACATCGCAAAGTGTATTCAATTTAAACATAACTGTACTTATTTTTCCCCCCTCACTTGAGTTCTGAATTTTTAAGGGGGGAAAAAAATGACTACATACTGAAATATGTTTTGCTTTTTATTCATCACCGGAAGTTTTGTTTACAGAAGTGAAAGGTGATGACCACACAATTGTTATTCAGGCCATGATGATTATAAACACAACCCCATTTGCAAAAACGTTTGGACGCTGTGTATGATGAAAATAAAAACAGAATTACAAAAAACAGACAACAAACGTTGAGTCGGAGAAATTTTATTGTTTTATGAAAAATGTGTGCTCATGTTTATATATGGTTTCTTCTTTGCAGGTAGAGACTGAACCTGTACTTGTGGATGCAGCGACCAGCTGTGCTCTCAGACAATGGTTTGGGGGAAGTGTTCCTGAGCCCACGCAGTGAGCTCCACTACAGAATCCTGTCTGTTTTTAATGCTACACTGCCTGATTGGCAATACTGGTTTTCAGTCTTGTCCCTTGTGTAGAGATTTCTCCGGATTCTCAGAATCGTTTAATGATGTTATGCAACGTGATTATGAAATCCCCAAATTCTTTGCAGTTATTTTGAGGAACATTATTCTTAAATCGTTGTGCTATTTGCCCACACAGAGCCAAGTGTCCTTTCACAGAGGGGTGAACTCATCTTTACTACTGAGACACTCGGCCTACGAGATGCTTGTTTTTTTTATAGCCAATAATGTTACTAACCTGTTGCCAGTTAAGCTACTTACTTGTGAGATGTTCCACCAGGTGGGGTTTTTTTTTTTTTAAGCCATTACACAGGTTTTCCCAGTCATTTTTGCCCCATCCCAATTTTTTTTGAAACAGGTTGCTAGAATCAAATTCAAAATGAGCCCATATTTTTAATAAAACAATAAAATTTCTCCAATTCAATGTTCGATGTGTTGTTTTTGTTCAATTAAATATGGGTTTACATGATTTGCAAATTATCGCATTCTGGATTTATTTATATTTTACACAGCATTCCAACTTTTTTTGGAAATGGGGCTGTAGAACTGAAGGAGGGTGTACTTTCTTTTTCCCCATGATTCTATATACCAAAGGAAAACTTTTTGTTTCTCAAGTCAACAAGAAGTAGGGTATTTTTCCTTCCAACATTTATCCTTCTTGTCTTGTTTGGCAACTACATATAACTAACTAAAAGCCTGGACTTCCTGTAAATTTTGTAACTTCTGATGTGCCTAATCCTGACGATGAATCCCCCAATTCAAATCTTAAATGATCCTCGGTCATCAAATTTTTAATCAATTGCCTCATTGAATAGTTTATTGGTTGACTATTACTCATTAAAATCTCTAATCACAGCTGTGAAGGCTAACATGTGCAGAGAATATACAAAGTGAACTACAACTGACATTAGTGTCTTTTCTCAAAATGTTACCTTTGGCATATGTAGTTCAGCATGACTCACTACAGGTCTAGGCTTTTACACCTATGTGAGCGAGTTATGTTTGGCAGCAACACCGTGACCACAGCATCAGTGGACTAATTAGCGCAAACAGCAGACCTGTTGAACTTGGAGCTCACCATGGGCCAGTAGCGTAAGCAGGTCAAAACGCTGCCAGATCAGTCACACCACAGGCCTTACTGTTCTTAAGGGCTAGCTTTCACTAGAACATAACTGTACTACTGCAAATTCAATAAATATTCTTACAATAGTTTTTTTACACTTTTGAACATCAGCATGTTTTTATTGCAATTTGGAGGGCTTCTCTCTAACTACACATGATCACCCTGTGTTTAATTTATATCCTGTCTCAGTAGAAACCCCTACAATTTGGCGACGTGAGAAAGAAAAGGTAAAAACAATACACAATTACATTATTTTAGCATGCAAGTACTTAATTCCTAATAAATGACTCTGTAGACTTGGTGTATTTTCATACTGAGACAAGTGCACACTGTACAGTAATTGGAGACATTTCTTAAACAATAAAACATACTGAACTAGCATAAACAATCGTTTAAACAACACTGATTATGCACATAAATAACATTCTGTTCAAATTTAGGATGCATATATACGCTTGCTAACAGTTTATGACTGTGTAAGATTTTTCCACTTCTGGATCTCGTTAAGATCAAGAACAGGAACTGTCTTGGTTGCAGAGGGCCCGTCCAGCATAGCCTGCCATAATCAAACAAAAATGCTGATTTGTAAACCAAATCAACATTTTGAAATTACAACTTCTGCCTCATCTTAAACTCCACCAAGAACATGTGGTCTGAGAAGAAAACAACACCTCGGAGAACAAACCATAAGACATCGGACCTGTCGAACTTCTGCGTGCACAAACTGTCCGAGATCGGTCTTAATGTGTTTATACAAAATGGAACAAAGGTGAATCTTGCTGTGTGTTATGTAAAATTTGCCGCACAATACCACATTAGAGTGCAAAAAAGTCTAAGAACAACACTTTGACTTTTCCTCTAACAGGTCATATACAGTAGACAACCACTGAAGATACTGCTACGTTAGTCTAACTAACATTTTACTGTTTAAGGGCCTATTCACGTGAAGCGCCTAAAAACGCACTAAAAATGCAAAAGCACTGTTGCTTCCTACTGAATGCTTATGTTTAACATGCACCACACGTGGGGCAGTTAAGGGACAGTAGCGTCCGGTGCTATGGAGAAACCAGCTCAGACTTGGATGTGTAGCTGGAACACAGCTTACCTTTAACTAGTTGGGCTAGTGGTTTACTGCATCATGGACCATCATCACTGCAGAACCCTTGTTGTTTAATCCCATTTTACAAGCCCACAAGAATCCTGCACAATATCACCGACTGATTCAGGAGCTGAGTTTGGATAAAGTATTTTTATCTGGTCGTGCCTCAGCCGTACACAGGTACTTAACATCCCTGGAAAAACGGCGCACTGGGACATGAGCATGCTGTTTCCATGTTTGTATGCAGCAGCCATGCGGCTTCACTGAAAATAATGGAAATGCACATGAAAGACACGTCACGTGTGTCGGCCCCGATACAGTTGGGCCGGGAAGGTTATAAGAAGTTACATGAGTACGAGCCAATATGCTAAGACCACAGGAAAAACTCCATAGTTGAACTAGTGGCTTTATTACAGTGATGATGAATAAGCAAATAAAACAAAGCCTCAATAAAAAAAGAATTGGAATCCATAAATCCATCCATTATCTATACCGCTTTACCCATCTGGGTCGCGGGGAAGCTGGAGCCAATCCCAGCATCTTCGGGCGAGAGGCGGGGT
>JAQQZR010000038.1:18194917-18215963 GCA_030068235.1 Notoglanidium macrostoma | reverse complement strand
CACAGAAAGGCACCCTGGGTGATCCGGGGATCAAACCCAGGACCTTCTTGCTGTGAGGCGACAGTGCTAACCACTGCACCACCGTGCTGCCAAGATTTGGAATCTGGAATTGGAATTCTAAAATTTGTAAGCACCAATGTTTGAAAGCTCCTCACCATCATAGCCAGAACATCCCATTCCAGATTTAATCCCACTTTAAAACCTCCACTATTTGGGAAGGTTTCCCACCAGATTTTGGAGCATGGCTGTGGGGATTTGTGCTCATTCAGAGCAATAGTGAGGTCAGGAACTGATGTTGGATGAGGAAGCCTGGGTGCAGTCGGTGTTTCAGTACATCTCAAAGGTGTTCAGTGGGGTTGAGGTCAGTGATCTGTGCAGGCCTCTCAAGTTCTTCCACTTCATCCTTGGCAAAGCATGTCTTGATGGACTTTGCTTTGTGCACAGGAGCATTGTCATGCCGGAACAGGTTTGGGCTCACTAGTTCTAGTGAAGCGAAATAGTAATGCTACAAAGACATCCGTGTGCTTCCAATTTTGTAAAAAAAAAAAAATTCATATTCCATATATTTAATTTCATATTTTTGGCAAAAGAGAGTATTTTCAGTCCGGACAACGTGAGTAAAACTGGGCTAAGGATTCAAAAGTTAAAGATAAACAGAGTAAAATCATTAAAAAGCTCTGAAACCACTACAACATTAATTATTTTAAAGGCTTGTATAAAGTAGCAAAGAATATAGTTATGTATAACAGAATATAACAGAAGACACAATGTAAGGAAAATTATATATATATATAAATTTAAAAAAATGTGCTACCGTCAGCTTTAGCACCGCTGGAAGATTACCAACTACAAAGCAGCTTTGGCCAACCTGTCTCAATAAGAGCACTCTGTAGACCCAGGAATAAACACTGCTGCGCTGTTGACTCACTAATATTAAAAGACAATAATCCAAATATTACAGTCAGTGAACATCCTCTTAAGCCAACATGTCATACACTTGGGTCTTTAATGACTATTATAATTAAGTAAATCACTTCTGTGTAAATTATTTCCTATGATATCTGCAACTGCTGACTTGAAAAAACAACGCTGATTCAATTAAGTGCAATTTAATTAAAATTATGCACACAGGTGGTTTCCTCTGTTAATGGAGCACAGTATAATTAGCCCACAAACACAAATGCTTCTTACTTTTAGGCTACAGTCTGGCACTTCCACCTGCCTCTGTTGATCCTTTTTTCATGTGTAGGAAAGATACAATATATTATTAAACTCTGCAACTAATATTGCACTCAAAACCTAGAGGACACTAACCTTGGCTACATTCACTACCAAGAACAGGTAAACAACTTATTTGATTTGTTCATTGTTTACTTCGCTGGTAAGCCTGCGCTGGGATAAATTCTTGGGCCAAGGTCTTTCCACCACCCATGTTTTTAGAATAATGTCATTTATGCCAGGTACAATAAATGTGTACTAAATTATGCATTTATTAAATGATTATGCTGATGCAGAACATCACCTGACATACTAGCATCTTGCTATGATTTGTATGAACTATATCCATAAATGAACAAGTATTGCGGTTTTATTTTTTAGAAGACAGCAGCAAAGGGGTTTCTGCCACCATTAGGAGCTGTTGCTACGGTAACAATCACTGGACACAGGTATATTTAATTATACAGATTTTGTTTTTCACCCCCCACATTGTTCTAAACTTTACAGATGTGTATTTCTGTGTAAAACCTTTCAGGGCAAACTGAATCTCCTCCAAGTTAATATTAACACACTATAGGCAACATATTGGGTTAGGAGTGATTCCAAATTGCACATTCACACAAACTGAAAGTGAAGTTGTGAACATTTTCAAGTTGTGACACTAGTATCAAAATATGATACGCAAATACGCATTCACTCACAGAAGAATTATCATCATGAAATACACATCCCTTCCACAGCAAAACAAGTTACAGTCAGTGCACAAATTGAGGAAATAAAGACCAAAAAAAGATGTAGTCAATGATGTGGGCTTTTTTTTCTTTTTAACACCATGAGTTAAGTAATGAATGTTATCTTTCAAGTCAGCTATAGATCATTTTATTAAAAAATAAAATAAAATCAGAGTCTACACTTCAGCTAATCCTGGTAAATCAGAAATGCCATTCACAGGTTTTAGCTACAGCTCAGTGGACTGCAGACCAGTCATCGGGCATGTGATGTCATAAGGCAGCTTGTCTGAGCATCTGCGTCCCACACCCACTGAACTATAAATAACCTCATCTAGGATTACACATCACTGTTCTGTTCTCTGAGGCCTCTAGCCATATATTCGGTTTTCAAACTCTCACCTTTCATCAAAGGAAACTGCATTTCCTGTTTCCTACTGTACAACAGAGCCTAGCTGGAACAGCTTGACCAGAAAGGTACAGGAGGAAAGGGACTTCCAAAGTAGCTTCCACTGGACAAACACATTATCCTCTAAAATGCAACATTAGTGTTCAGTATTGAAACAAGGCAGAGTGTACTGAACACCTGTGCCCTGACTCCGGCTTCAGCACACTTTGATCATGCAGCATCATTAGCATCACAGTAGCCTAAAACGAGCGGACAATAACAACTCATTGGTTATGAATGCAGGAGGACTCACAGAGAGCTCCTCGTGTTGAAGCAGAAGACAAACAGAAAGTAAATATATTCAGCCAGGACAGGAAATCTAACAAACCTTTGAAAGCCTTTTCAATAGTGGCAACTAGCAAAGAAATAAACGCAAATTTATACGCCTCATTAGGCGTCTTTTACAAACTCATATACTCCATTTATATGTTGACCACTGTAGTAAATGCAACAACAAGAAAACTAAGATGTGCAGGTTCAGACTCAGTGTCACGGACATGAAGACTGCCTTTGACGTTTTACTGAGCTCGGTTTTACTGCACAGCCTGTGAAACACTACCAGCCCTTACGCAAGATCTGCTTCTTATCAAAGGCAGAAAATCAAGCACAAACCAGACAACAAACCTATGCTAACTCCAGTACTTCTATAAATAGCCTCTTTACTGTTTCCAGCAAGAGCTTTCCAATATAGTGAGGCATTTCAAAAATGAACTTACCTGCCTTTATATAGGCATCTGTTCAACAGCTATGCATCCAGGTGATCTGCTGCTCTTACAAGACCCCCTACATTCCACTGATGTGAGCTCAGGAGGCCTACATGGTGTCGAGAAGTACGCCACTGCAATGATGTAACCACTGGACCACTGTCACATGGTCCGTTTCCATGCCTACCGTGCCTGGAGTGGCAGCTAAGAGTGGTTTCTATAGCAACAAAGCGCTTCAACAGGGCTCTTCAGTGTATCTTTACTGTGACCAGTGCCTTCTCTGGAATGGGGAGCGAGAGATCAAGCAACAAAATAAAAATAATAATAATTTAAAAGAAAGCTACAATGAGATTTCAACACCAAATAGAACGGACATGAGGAGACGCTTTAGTTGTTTTTGTTTTTAGTCTTGTCGTGCCAAGTGCCTTAAAGAGGCATAATTAAAGCTTATGTTTTAACTATGCTCATCATCGATGAGAATGATGTAAATATCTGCACACAGATCTTCAGTCACAAGTCAAATATTCTGCGTTTACTTCACATGTGCAAACCAGCAACAGAAAACAAAGTGATCTTTGTCAAAATACTGCACGATCCAATCGCTGAATTACAGCCACCTCTTCCTTGACAGCTAAATTCTTTCAAGATTCCTAGAGGAAGCCTGGTTCATATTTCCAGTCACAGCATCAGTCATGGCAGGGTAGTGTTACTGTGGTGGTGTTTTTTTGTTTTGTTTTTTTCCTAAATCAGCATGAAATGGCAAATATTTGGAAGTGAATGCACTCCTATGAATAGGCTTGTGAGATTGTGTGTTTTCCCTATGCTGGTATCTGCCCATTTTTTTATTTCCCCAGAAATTAGTTTTAAAACATTAATTCTACACTATGGGCATGTAACGATATATTGTGCATCGATAAATCGCAATACAAAAGCGACAACGCTTCGAATGGATGGAAATAAAAATGAACCGCGACTCATCTCTTAGTTTTCCCTAGCAGTAATTTCTTGAGCTCTAATGCTGCAAAAACACATAAAAACAGATCTAAAATGGGAAAGAGGTTTTGTGCCTATTTACAGACACATGAAGAAATCAGAGCTATCTTTTTATAGACTGACGAAAGCTACAGAAAAGAGAAGCAAACGGACGTAGTTGTCTTGTGTGTAAACTTTATTTTAAAGAAAAAGTTGATTAACTTTCTTTTCATTTTTAATAAAAGTAATATATTAGTTAAAAGACTTATATTTTATTCCAACCTTTACAAATGTTTATAAATTATTATTGTTGGTTATTAAGAAAATTCAACAAAAAGGATATTTTTTAAATAAAACGAAAGGAATATTTCAGTTGATAAAGAATAGGAAAATAAATATTGAAAGTTTTTTTTGGTAATAATATTGTCATTTAATTTTCTTTCCTTTTTTCAAAAACATTCTGGAAAAATGAAATCGTGAACCCAATATCGTGAATCATATTGAATCATGTCCACTACTATATGGTAATAAGTACTTGAACAATTGGACATTAAGTGACTGACAGCTTAAGTGATTAAGCAATTGGTTGTAGCCAGTAACCAGCCAGATAACTTAAGCACAGAATTCACCGTCATATACCTACTTATTCAATCTTTTGTGGGCACATTTACCAAAACAAACTGTTAGTCATTTCTATTAAAATAATTTAAAACATCAAGATTTTTTGTAGCCACCTTGATATGAGCAATATTATTTCAGTATTAATGAAATTTGCACCAAAGTCCTTTGTTCATCAGTGCACATATACGCTGCCAATAACATTGGGACGGATTTGCTCAATCAATGAGTTTTTAAACTCACCGTGCTGCGGTCTAAACCAGCTGCTGTTCCTGACACCACGGTTTATCTGTCGGCGAATTCCCAGTGTTCATGTCCAAGTGATAAATGACCTTATTAGATGCATCCGCATTAATGAAATATCTCCAACTGAAACTGTTGCAGTAAAGAGAACTAGAGAATGTGACCGTATTCCTCAGATCCATTTCTACCAGAGATGGGGGATGATCCATCGACTGTGGATGGGCGTGTCCACCGAAGCAGTGACTTCGCCCCTCAGCTCAAGACTCAAGAAGGAGAAAGTCCCTATTGCGCAGACTGGCTGCAAATTAACAAAAATGTTGAGGTAATGATTTTGACTTCATATAAATAGGACTGAGGTGAATGGAAGCACGTTGTCCATGTTATCTACAGTCAATGGCTTGTCCTCACTGGCTTCTTCACCGTGTCAACAGTAGACCAGTAAAAGAAAGCTGCCCACACGGCTGTAAATAAATAAATTAACGTACTAAAGACGGTATGCCAACGATTCTGTCTCAACGTCGCCCCCGTCATAGAACTGAATCCATTTACCTTTATTCTTAAATTTCTGACCGTTAGATGCTCTGTCCATTTTCAAACCTCAAACAAAAATATTTTAGAACTACATGACAACAGACCAATACTCAAACCTTCACAGATATGACCAAACCTTTTTCAACTTCCACACAGAGTCTGATGGTATATTTAAATGACCACAGCAAAACTTATTAATTCAGGTCATTGCAAGTACATAGTACAAAAAACTATTACACTATTTCTAGAGCATATACTACTACTATAAAAGTAGCACAGAAGCACTTTAGGTAAAAATAAACTAGTGTGTAAAAATACAGTTAAATATAAACTACACAATACAATTCTGAACATTCAAAGTGTTTTCCAGCAAGAACTCTGCAAGGTGCAGCCAGAACGGATAGGTACATGCTTTGCAATTAACTAGCCAAGCTAAGAAGCCTTAAATACAAAATTCATTGACAGCTTCCATATGTCTTGCCTAGCAGACAACACCCAACACTGAAGCTTGTAATCGGACACGATGCCGCACTAAAAATAAACAAATTAGTGTTGCCAAGTAACTTGTTTGTTTGCCCCTCTTACTTGACTGGCCAGACTAGAGCTTGTCAAACTTCCTCCTCATCCAAAATCAGTCAGTTTTGATGTGTTTAAAAATGGACAGCTGAATGAGGAGTTCTACAGCTGCCTTTATTATCCATCTACGTTCAGGCTTCCGGCAACTAAGAAATCCTGATGCGGTTTATAGTCTATTTGTATGGGAAAAAGCTCTACAGCTGTGAAAGAGCAGGTAGTTAACAGTGATTAACATGCTAGCTAAAAGCAGAAGGAGAATTTGATGCAATACTCAGGACTGCTGATTTGTGTCTCACAAGTGTGGGATGAGCCTAGTAGAAATCCTTAGGTAAGAAATAGAAACAGTGAGAAGTGTGTCAGATGGCCAGTGGGCGGACAAGCAGCACATAAGACAAAGTCTCCGCAGACATCAGACCAACACGATACACTTTGGGTTTGCAAAGGGGTACTTGAAACTCTTAAATAATGCTCAATCTCTTTTTTCTGGGTTTGACTGCCGCAAACAAGATCTTCCAAACCCGACCATCAACCTGGGATAATCTGTCTTACTAAATGTTGGGCCAAGCGAGATGTTCTACTTAAATCATGGAAATAGGGCTGATGAGTCATTTCAGCTCCCCGCCGTCTTCCGCGTATCGCTGTCTACGTGCCCATTAGCCAGTGTACAAAACATCATGAAAGATTTCTGGAGTCAAACCGCTGCTCTACTTCCCAGGTTGTCCTCGAATGGTGGATCACAACGTGAGCTCTGAAAAGGGGGGGGGGGGGGACTGTTAAATGGACAGGGGTGATGTCTGATATAATTATCATGACCATTTTAAAGGTCTCCTACCTACCAATCATCAGAGAGGGAAAAAAGAGAAAAACTAAAGCATCACAAGGTACAGAAGGCTTCCAGATACTAACAAGATAACTCAATTTTGTAAACCACAGCAGATCCATGCACTGTTAGCCTCGGAGGGGAGGCTTTCTCCTAATCAAGGAATACAATAATAATCTGACAGTGACCATGGTCATCTATGACAGAAACCACCACACTATAAAACTATCACAAAGAGTTACAATAATAACAAAAAACAACCCTCTGATCAAATCATGCAAACATGTACGGCTTAGTGTGCTAAACAGAAGATGCCTACGTTAAAGCGGTTTCTCCACTGCTCTGTAGAAAAAGCAGACGCAAATATCACATTGAACATAAAGCTGAAATAATTCCAGCTCAACAATGAGACCACCTACTGTTTAAACTTTCAGACTAAGTGAACAGGGATGAGCAGATATTAAAATTCAACTATAAAATCATAAACAGCGCACATCACTAATTTCAGCTGGAAGTATGGTTATGTAGAAGATAATACTCAAATGATTAGGCTCAGTACTGAAAACAAGTTTATTTAACACAAGGGTGGACACTGGCCTGGGGGACCAAAGCAAGCCGATTTTGTGTCTTGCTATCAGATTATTTTATTCATAGTTGCCACAAAGACAAGTAGGTTTAACAACCAGAGAAACGATGACCTTTACGTCATTCTGACTTGAGCAAAACTAATGTTTTTATTTGGTATATTTAACATAATGCACATCACAGTGGTGTGACAACTTTATGCTGTAACTCTAGCCTGAGCTACTTGTTCGCTACACGTCAGCCAGGTGGATTAATTAGTGTGCAGAAATGACAGAGGCTCTTTCAAAATCATGAGCACACAGTCATGTAGAAGCGTTGATGAAACCAAGCAAAGTGTGCAGCACAAAGCTGTCATACAACTGCCCTGCTAACACATCACCACACAGGGAAACCCAGAAAGGCAACAACGGTGCTAGCCAGCTTCGAATGATATTTTATTTGCAATGGAACACCACAGCTTACATCAGAAACGTTCGCCAATGACTTGGTGACGTTATGATAAGGGCCCAAACACAGAAAGCTACTCCGAACAACAACATGGACCTCTTTCAACTATTTCACTCAAAAAAGTCCCTACTAATTTGAGGACTGCTACAACATCGATATTAAAACTGTGTGGGGAATATCTTGAGCGTACTAGTGGTGCGCGTCCCTGGACTACATCGGTTGATGCCTGTTATAAGAGGAACACATTATCTTTGGTTATTCTAAGAGTCACCACCATCAGTACCTGTGCCAGTATACCTGCTCGGGGTCAGACAGCAAACAAAGACCAACCAGGCAAGGGTTTTAGTGATGTTCTGATTCCCTTCATTAAAAAAAAAAAAAAAAAAAAAGAAGATTCAACAAAGCAAAGGCAGGCTGTAAACGCTAAAATCTAAAACTTGGTCACTTTTTGACATCTGGTCCAGGTAGCTGTTTAGGTCTTTATTCGTAAATAATAATTATACTCTAGGTTACCGAGTTACGAGTCACATTAGACAGCTACATTATGACTTTTCTTTCATTAGCTCTAATCTACATGTCATCTTGTGTAAAGAGGATATTTGATGGTAATGGACCTGTTTGTAAGGCCACTCAGTTTCTGGTTAACTTAATGACATTTTGTAATATGTCTAGTAAACATCAAGCTCAGAGGTCGCTAACTGGCTGACAAATGAAGCAAACTGAAAAAATACTGCAGTGGGTTTTCTGTAGAAGCTTATCAAATGCATTTATGTAAATGATTTAGCTAAAGGCAGCTCATTTGACCGTTAGGACCAGCGAATTGCCACAGGGCTAAGGACATTTGACCAAAAGCAGAGAGTTCTCACAGACCCTCACCAGTCTGATTAGTGGGGGAGTAAATGATATTTATTAAAAAAAAAAAAAAAAAAGAATACACAATAACAACAAAATGTTTATAGAGAAACTGACAGAAGTATGGATTTGTTCTCCCTGCTTCAAGTTAAAAACTGAGGGATCAGATCTTTTCAGAATCTGTGGCTCTAGCAAAAGTGGTAAGGCGAAAGAAAATGTTACCACTTCAAGCCAAATATTTATAGACAAGAACTAATAACTAATAACTAACACACTGAAAGGTAAAGCTAAACCATTCAGTCACGTTAGGTGCTTATCCAGAACTTCGTAAGCAAGGAAGTTTATAAAACTGAGGGCAGTCATTTATCATTCTGAATTATACTACAACCTGGTTGAATGCTCGAATCTGACCAGTCAGGTGTGCATTATTACAATTATAAACTAATAATAATAAACAGTGTACCAGTTGATGTGGTGACTTATTAGAAGAGACTTTTGTTTCTCATATATAGAGGGAGTCTTGGTTGCAAAGGCTTTGTAACAGATTTCCCCAGCTCAGGAAAGTCTCCGGACAGAGGAGCTTACACTTTCTGGTTTGCTTTCTCGGTAAAATGACAGGCTGTGTTTTTAATGAGAACGCAAGAGAACGAGAGAGGATGTTCCACAAAGTTAAATCTACCTGTAAACTGTTAAAAAGTGCAACGTGTTGTTTAATTAATTAATGAAACATCGTAATCCTTTGCAAACCGATGTGGTGTTTGCGGACAGCGGGATCACATATCAATCCCGAAGTAAAGTTTATGAGGACACAAATATAAATCACAGTCTAACATGCTGAAGACTCAAATAATCATGGTCCAAAAATAGCACACTGATTTGGTAAAGAAATGGCAAAGCTGCCCTCTAATAGCTCACCTATTTCTTACTGAATGAACTTGGCCAGTGGAGGATGTAGACACAACAGTAAATCTGCTGGGAAAATGTACACAAATGAGAGGCTGTGTCAATTATGTTTTAAATTAATTTAATTTACAATTAAATGTAAATTAATAGAGAGCCTGGATGCTTTTCGGAAACTGATTATGAGTTTTTCATTTTGAATTGTAAACTCCAAACTGCACAGCCTTAAGCATGAAATTCAGTTTCGGGTTTTGGATTGCTCTTCCGGAAACCAAAAAAAACTCAATTTCAGATGGAATAATAAAAATGTAAAAAATAATAATAATCATAATAATAATAATAACCCCAATATTCAAATTCAGATGGTTGCATTTAAAATTAAACTTGTAATGACGTGATTCAAATTTCTAACGGCGTGCTTCCAAACTTTAAATAAAAAAAAAAAATTAAAAAAAAACTTGTTCGTGAAGTAGTTTTTATAGCCGTCAGGGTCAGTATGTAAATCCTCGTACACGCAAATCATGCGCTTTACCTTCAGCTGGCTTAAGTCATGTGAAATTCAGTTATAACTTATATTACATTATCTTGTAAATAGCGAAAAGACGACTAGGGTGTTAGCGTTGTCTCTAGGATAAACAAGCAGTTTGAAATGTTGGCCTCGACCACAGAGTACGGTTTAACCCATTCACGTCACCATTTAAAAGACACTATTACTTTAGCATAAAGCTAACGGATATAACGACTTTTAATTGGTTAAGTAATGTTAACTAGCTATAAGAAGAATTATCTGGCCAGTCAGGCAAGTAGTTAGCCTCACCCAGCGTCAGGTGTTACAAAACGTAGCTAGCTAACCCATTAGCTACAGCTGGCTAATCTTTTCGGTTTGCCAAAATAACAGAAAGTGACGTACCTTATTTCAGGACGTAATTACCCCTTCACAAGGCGCCACGTACCAAGCAGACGACGACTCGAATTTCTCACCGCAAAGCCGGTCTCTGAACATGTAATTACTGTGCTGCTTACCGTGGATACAGTCGCTACCCGCTAGCGCAGTAGGGCTAGCTGTTGGTTAGCTAGACTAGCTAGCAGGCTAGCTAATGCGGCTATTTTCACACGGTAACTTTTAACTGCTGTCTGAACAAATTGCAGCTCCCGTGATAAAGTTTTTCAAACATATTTGACGCCAACCGACACTTGTGTGCAGCGTCGGTCATAAGAAAAGTTTTATATTATAAAATCTGGACGCTTAAGCAGTGTTTGGGCTAACTAGCCTACATGTTCTAACCCGATGACGTCCTCCCCATCGCTGACGGCCAGAAGCCTGCGCAGATCTGCGCGAGGGGCGTGGCTTCTGTCTGTCACTTGTCCGCCATTGGCTAACCGCTGAATGGTGCCTCATTGACTTGCTAAACCTGGTTTGCGTGCTAGTCGAGAAAGCTCTCTCTTATGTAATGAGAATGGTGAACAAAAATAATGAAACGTTTAAGTAATATGCCAATTGCAGAGTTTCATTAGTCTAGCACAGGCCCAGGGCTGGCATAGTGGTGCAGTGGTTAGCACTGTCACCTCACATCAAGAAGGCTCTGGGTTTGAATCTGCAGGCAAACTGGGGGCTTTCTGTGAGGACTTTGCATGTTCTGCTCATGCCTCTGTGGGTTTCCTCCCACTGTCTGAAGACTGGACTAGGTCAACAGGCTTCTCTAAATTGCCCATAGGTGTGAGTGTAAATGGTTGTTTGTCTCTGTGTTAGCCCTGCAACAGATTGGCTATCTCTTCCCAGGGTGTACTCCGCCTCTTGTCTAAAATCAGCTGCGATTGACCATGACGGATAAAGCAGTATAGATAACAGATGGATGGATAGTATAAGCCCAGAGACCGCTTTAATTCTGCTTCATTTTATTCAGGATCATGATGGATAGAAAGCAGAGAAGTGACAGTTAAACACTCTACACTTTACACCTGCACTCTTATGATCACTTATGGTCATGTGTTATTGTACTTACTTTAATGTTGCACTACTTTGTTTGTTAATAGTCTGTGAAAAAGGCATTCAAGTGAGAATATCATTGAACTCCGTACACTATATGATGTACATATGACCATAAAACTTTGAATCCTTGAATATGTAGGAAACCCATGAGGATGCACAGAAAGCATTCCCAGAAACTCCACACAGACAATAACCAGAGCTCAGAATCAAACCAGGGATGCTGGAATTTTGTGGCAGTTACACTGACACTACCACTAACTAAGTGGTTAAACAATCTGAGTAACTGGTCAGAAGGTTGGAGGTTCCAGTCTCTGAACCACCAAGCTGCTGCTGTTGGGCCTTGAGTGAGGCTCTTAACCCTTTCTGCTCCATGTCATGGCTGACTCTGTGCTCTGACCCCAAGTTCCTAACAAGCTGGGATATGTGAAGAAAAGATTTTCAGTATACTGTATATGGGACAAATAAAGGATTCATAATTGCTTTATGCTGAACGGGGTCATGTGAGATCCGTAGCATATCGCTACGCATAAAGTAGGATTACATCCTGCACACATTTATTCAAACCTAGGGGCAATTTAGTGTAGCCACAGTACATACTGCCATGTTTCTGGGAGGTGGGAAGAAACCAGAAAACCCAGAGGAAACTCACATGAAACTCCACATGGATCCGCCAGGTGTCCTGGAGCTGTGATGCAGCAACATTATTCACTGTACTACTCTGAAGTAGTGTGGGACCATCCACAGCAGCAAAATGTGAGTCACAACTGCAAAAATCTCCAAACTGAAGACAAGCATCAGGATGAATCAGGCAGGTCCGGAAGGGAAGAGGAGTCACAGCAGTAGAAGTGTATTTAGAACAGGCAACAGCACACAGCAGGAGTGCATACACAGCTTGAAGAGAAAAAAAAATGAGAACAGATTATTAGACACTTTATTAGGCATACATAGGCTAGCTTATTGCATCAATCATTGGCTCATTTCTCATGTACACACTTTGAAGATCCACAATTACTGACTGCAGTCCCTGATATTATCTGAGTGGTGGATTTTTCTCTGGACAACAGTACTGACACTGACATGGTACTAGCATGTCAGTGAGTATCACACAGGTATAGATGTATCAGGTGGAGAGCAAAGTTAAGAATTGGCCAAAATAATCAAGTAGTCGTGTGGTCAGGAAGTGCTAAAGAACAGTTAGAGCTCAATTAACACAAATTGTGCCCAAAACGTGTAAACCTATAAGGTAAACTTATAACTTAAATGTGCCCCCTGAAATCAAAATTGTTGTGTCAAAGCTTTCTGTACCTTTGTGTTATAGACACTGATGTGACACTATATCTGGGGTTAAATAATAAAAAAAAATAGATCATCACTTCTGGGAAAACAACAAAACAATTTTGATGATTCATCTCTTGGCACAGCTTCAACTCATTCAAGTAAACACTCTATAGACCCATATATGTCCCGTCCATGATGTTGGGTGTTGCTCTGCAGTAGCAGCACTGTTTGAAGAAGAAGGAATTTGAACTTTGTGTTCTTCAGTGTTGGAACGTCGCTTATTCAGATAAAGCGAGAAAGCAATTCCATTTTTATACAGCATCAGGGCTTTTCCGTTAGCCATGCTGCTGTGTCTGATATATTTGTAGCATTGTCCACCAAGTTGCCACTATGAGGTCAGTGTCACTGCTGGGCTGAGAATGATCATCTAAATATGTGGTCACCAGTAGTCCAATGGTGGTCCCTTTTCATAAAGTGTTCATAGCAACAGATGGTCTACTGTCAGTAATTGTATAACTGCAAAGTTGAATTGTTTGGAAGTGTAAAAAATGGTACAAAATATTTACATGCAAATATTAATTATTTCTGTAAGTTATCTATTAGATCCCCCCAAAATGACATGCCAAGGGCTGGTGATACGTGCTGATTTGCAGCTCCACTGTCCGTAGTTCAATTCTTGGTGTAACCCATCACAGAGCTAAAAAGCCTGTGCTGTGCTTAATGAGTGCTGCTGAAGCATTGCTATGGAGACTGCAGAGGGCCTTTCATCACCATGGAGACTATGGAGGAGCGTGCGAACACTAGGATTGTCTTATTCAGAAACGAATAGGGACAGCTGAACTTAAGGCCAGTAGCTCTTCAAGAGAACTATTCTAAAAAGTGTGACAGGTCTGGCACTGTGTTAGAGTCAACTTTGGTTCAAACGTTGTAAGTTATATTGAAATAACAAAGGGAAGATGTGAAGATGTACTAATAAAGACAAATGAAAAAGTAACTAACTAGTTAGGAAAAGAGCTGTAGTCTAAACTTATCTGGGATTTAAAAATGCTTGTTAAAAAAAATGGAACATGGTCTTAATTTTTTTCTTTCTGTGCCTTATTTGCCGAATATACCAAGTTCTGTGATTTGTGGTGATTACAAATGTCCATTATTTTCTAGTCACATTTGCTAGGTTTCAAGTGGTTTTAATCGAGTCAGATATATCCGAGTTTTAAACGGTACACGCTGTGACTATTATATGTTGATGTGACTTGGGGCATACAGGGCCTTTCACAGTGGACTATTATTTTCCAAGTCTGTAATGGCCATAGAAAGAAAATAGCCAGAGAGAACAGGCCAGTTACAAAAGTGCATGCTTCTTTCGAATACGTAGAATCGCCACTCATTTGTATGGTACCCTTCATTAACATATGACCGCCCATACTAATCTGAAGCAGAAAGATGGAGCCATGCCAACTCTGTTGAAGTCGACTGCAAGTCTACAAACTGTAAGTAAAACTTTGTAATGGACATTATAATAGATTTCTCCTTTTGGGCTGAACCTCAGTTTGCTTTCATGACCAGTCAAAGTCCTCAGGTAACATTACCCCTTTAGCTAACGTTACAATTCTTTTCACAACGCTAAATAAAACATGTAGTTTGATATAAGTAGTTTGCTAGGGTACATTATCTGACTTGGCCATAGTATTGGAGTAATAAGCAACTCCGAGTTGTGTGATTTTGATAAATTTGTTTGCCATTAGTTCAGTGAGAACTAATGATACCAAGGGTTCCTTTTCACCACTTCAGGCAGTTAGCTGTTGCTAATTCAGGTTAGCTTGGCAAGGTAGATTACCCAAGGTTAGTAATGTGATAGGACACACAAGCTATATAAATATTATATGGGAATAATTGTATCGTATGTAAACAAACATCTGGATGTCATCATAAAAACTATAGAAAAACAATTTCATGGGTGTGGATGACAGAGCTTTCCTTTAAAGGTGTTAGCTAATCTGAGCGAAGCTATTTACTGTATATATTTAATATTTAAAATCACAGCCACAAACTTATCACTTAAGTCTTATCCTAAAGGGTTTTCATATCATGTTAAAACAGCATGAGAAAAAACTCAAAAAACTTTACAAAAGTAGCTCAGAGAATAATATAAAATAACTGGAAAGTGTATGGCATGTCCTCTTTAAGTCTTATTTAAGGATCAATACGAAAGCAATTAGTGATTACAGTAACAAGAATAAACATTTGAGATTATAGACGTAAACTATCGGAGTCTTGCCAACACTCTTTACGTAACACAAGTTATTGCTTTGATGATCAATATCAGCTTACTTTGAACGTCACGGTAAAGAAAAATCTTAGTATTTATATGTTATACACTGCTTTGAATTTCTAAAACTTGACCATCAACATATCCTTGACAGTTATGAAGATGTGTGCAGAAATGAAAACCTCCTGCCCATTGCAGCATCAACTCTCAGCGTCAAGCAGACTCAAGTTTCAAACTTATAAAGTATGAAATGAAAGTGATAAGCTTTCCAGAAAGCATTTATGCCTGAAAGTAATATTCTAACAAAATATATGTGTGTGTGTGTGTGTGTGTGTGTGTGTGTGTGTGTGTGTGTGTGTGTGTGTGTGTGTGCGCGTGTGTGTGTGTGTATGCAGTGGTGTGATATCTGATGGGGTAGCTCAGTGGTTAAGACATTGGACTAGTCAAATCCCAGCACTGCCAAGCTATCACTGATGGGCCCTTGAGCAACGCCCTTAACCCTTAACTGCTCAGTTGTATAAATGAGATATATGTAAGGCGCTCTGGATAAGGGCATCTGCCAAATGACATAAATGTAAATATCTAGTTTACTTATATATTTATATATATAAATACACATATATTTAAAATGGAAATGGAGTGAAAACTATAAGTAAGTATAGTTGGATCTATGGCAATATACCACTCCTCACACTATGTAATGATTTAATATACTCCTTCATTCATTCCACTTCAGTAAGCGCTTTATCCTGGTCATGGTGATGATGGATCCAGAGCCTATCCTGGGAACGCTGGGCATTAGGCGGAGACTCAGTCTGGATGAGATGCCAGTCCATCACAGGGAACCACAGACACAGTCAAACACTCATTCACACCTATTTAACCTCGCCAATCCACCTACTGGGATGGTTGGTTTTGAGAAGTGAAATATAGAGTATCCCACACATGGAGAACAAAGGAAGCTCCACAAAGACCCATGTTCAGGATTGAGCTGGAGACCCAGGGACAGCATACTAACAACACTACTTATTCAATATATTATATCCATTTACCCATCCATTTATCTTCTACCTATACATTAAGGGTCAGGAAGGAAACTGGAGCAAATTTCAGCTGAGCCAAGAGGTGGGGTGCACCCTGGGCAGGTCGCCAATCTATCACAGGGCTGTAAAAATTGTATTTTAAACTTAATTATCTTTATACTTATTTATAGAGGTGCAGTAGAAGTTTTTTTGTCTCATAGGCTCAACAATAAAATATACTGTAACAAGAAATACAGACACACGAAAACATTACAGACAAGTAAGTACAGTAATAACTGAAAAACCACCCTAGAGCTCATGTGCAAAATTGCTGATTACAGTTGTTTTGAGGACAGCTCGTTTGGAAGCAAGAAATTAATGGGGTCAAATTACCATTGTGTAAAGCTTACTTTTTGTGTTGTTTGCTAACTCAATTGCATGGAAAACTTTGTGCTCATTCATAAGGAGTTTGTTTGTGTGATATTAGTTGTGTTAAAATAGGAAAGTGCTCAGAAACTATCCATCCACCCATCCATTATCTATACCGCTTTATCCATCTGGGGAAGCTGGAGCCAATCCCAGCATCTTCGGGCGAGAGGTGGGGTACACCCTGGGCAGGCCGCCAGTCCACCACAGGGCCGCTCAGAAACTACTTAAACTATATGCACAACTACATACACTCCTTTGATCACTTCACTAGTTTACCACTATTTCAATTCAGTTACATTTTTTTGTATAGCGCTTTTAACAACAGACATTGTCACAAAGCAGCTTCACAGACGTATATAAATTCTGAATATAAACTTACGAATCTATAAATTTCTTTCTCTCTCTCTCTGTCTCTCTTTCTCTCTCTCTCTCTCTCTCTCTCTATATATATATATATATATATATATATATCCCAAATGAGCAAGCCTGTTGTGATGGTGGCAAGGAAAAACTCCTTGAGACGACAAGCGGAAGAAACCTTGAGAGGAACCAGACTCAAAAGGGAACCCATCCTCATTTGGGTGGCACTGGATAGTGTGATTACAACTAACACACTTTAGTAATAGTGTCAAGATTTGAGTGCAAGATGGTTCGTGGTAATTTGAGTCCTATGCCATTGTAGCAGAATCGCTCTTGTCAACAGCAGTCCAACAAGTGGTTTCCAAGTGATGACGCCAACCATAATACATAAACACTATTTCTACTCACTAGTAGAAATGTTCTTGTATAATAAACGGTAAGTTGTTTTGTTTGTTTTTGTTGTTTGTTTTTGTTTTGTTAACTAGCTAGGTAGTTAGCTATAAGCATTCATGATAACTATTATAGGCAGCAAACTGACACTGCACCAACATCAGCCATTCTAACATAATCTTGTCTGATTGGCTAATACTGGGCCACCAAGACCAACAGACTTTCAGCCATCTTTACATCCACCTTAGATTTCTGTTATTACATGAAACAACATCATTAGATATTCTCTTATTGTTAGAAAAAGAGCTTCTTCATCAATATTAGCATAGTGTTGTATAGATTGGTCTAACATAGCCACCCAAAATAGATGCTGGGCCAATGTCAGCTTGCTACATGGGATGCTTGTTAAGTTTATTTTATTACTAACACCTGCTTGTGTGTATGTAGAAAGCCATCTATGTGAACACAAGCCAGATAGAGCAATAAAAATCTGGCATCTAGGATTTACTTCAGATAATATGTACAGATGGGAAAGCTGACCAAGGACCAGGAATAGGACCCCGAGATGTGTTTTTGAATCATAGCAGCACCACCTAGTGGCCTTATTTGGAGATCTTCTCTAGGACGCACTGTTGAACAAGTCCTCTAAACCCATGGTTCTTAAAAGTGAGGTCACTGATTTTTTTAAATTATGTTACAGTGGTGTAACATTATGTAAGTTATTATATTTATTATTGAGATCTTATACTTGTTAGCTAGGTTGACTGATCAGTTGAATTGAATGGGTTTAATCTAAACCTGAATAACTCAAACACAAATAGACCGATAAATAATGTTAACTTTAATCAATTGGCACTGTAGTGTGAATAAACCATGAATAAGTCCATAAATTAAAAAATAAATATTGTGGCCAATATTTGAATAGTTAACATCTGAACTCTGTCCTGTCTGGGGTCTGTGAAATTTGTACTTTATAGTTATAGAAGTCCCTGGCTCCAAAATGTTTTTCAGTAATAACTGTGACCCTAAGAGTGTAGAGCAGTGTGTATAGCAATGCATGTGTGCAATGTAAGCGGGGCCAGTCCTGTTAAAGCTTACAATAAACAATAAAACTTTATACTACATCCTAAAATAAACTGGAACTGAAAGAAGCGAAGCGGAAACCATAGTAATATGATCTTTGTACGCAAAAGTAGCCAAGCTGCAACATTTTGAACCAGTTTAAGTCATGCAAAAGATGACTAGTGATGTCATGGTGTTGATGGAATGAAATAAAAGCATTAATACAGTACATTTTTCAAGATCACATGAGGAAGGAAAGGTTCCAAAGTTTTTGATGATTATTCTAATCTGAAGAAGCTCTTTTTACAAGTGCGTTGATTTGCTTTACTTTAGGTATAAATATAAGCTTTAATGTATAAAACATAGAAACCATAGAAAGTTTCTGCTTTGACTATGTCTCCTCAAAGTTCTAACATTATTGCCTAATGATGAATAACATAACCACTGTGTCTTGATCTTCAGAGTTCCTCTTAGAGTGAGATCAGCTGGAAGAAATCATTTAAGAGAGCCATGCTGTCTTTCCCCTGAGCATACACCATGCCACCTCTGACTTTCCTGGACATTTGATTCCCATTGATTTCCATGAGAAAACAAGAAGAATTTGTCTATCTGCCTTGAGCCCAAGAGAGCACCAGCATGACAGCTACACATATTGACTTATTTTTCAAGTCACTCCAAGAGTTCTTATTCCTCTATTTATTCTTTTGCTTTGGTGTGTACAGTGGATTTAAGTCTACACCTTCCTGTCAAGGTTTTTGGGAGGTAAAAAAAAAATGAAACCAAGATTAAATTTTTTGAAATCTTTTTTTTCCACCTGTAATGGGATATAACAACCAACACAATTCAAGTGAAAAAGAAATAGAAAAGTAAAACCCCAGCCCCAGCTAAAGAGAACCAGCCCTATAGCGTAATGCTGCCACCACCATTCTTCACTTTGGGTATGGTGTTCTTTGGGTGACAAGCTTTCTTATTCTTGTGCCAAACATATCTTTGAGAATTATACCCCAAAAGTTCTACATTGGTCTCGACAGAACATAAAAGATTTTGATACGTGGTTTGTGATGATTTAGGCTTACATGGTTGTTTTGGGATGTTTTTTCTTTTTCTTGAGAAAGGGCTTTCGTCTAGCCACCCTATCCCATAGGTCAGACAAGAGGAATACAAGAGATTGTCACATGCGAGGAGTGAGCACTACTTGCCAGACACACCTACAGCTCCTTTAATAATGCCCGAGGTCTCTTGGCAGCCTTCCTGATACATTTTTAGGAACGTCCTTTTCTTGGTAATGCCACTGTGGTGCACTATTTTTCTCCACTTGTTGATGATGGCCTTTACAGTGTTCCATGTTACATGGTACAGCTAATGTTTTGAAAAATCATTTGTACCCCTCTCCTAATCAATACCTTTCAACCAGAAGATCCCATGCATGCTTTGTAAGCTCTCTGTGGACCATGTCTTCAGTGGTTGGATGAAACCAGGAAGCTGTGAAGAACATCCTAGAGAAACAGCAGATCTTTATTTGAGGTTAACCAGAATCACTTCACTGATGACAGGTGTAAGATAATTACTTTTGAACATGAATTTGAATGTGATTGATTCATTCCAAGCACAGTCACATGCCCCATTATAAAAGGTTGTGCAGACTTACAGAACCAGGGTACTGTAATACTTAATTTTTTCCCCCTAAAGTGTTTCTATTTGTTTTTGACTTGAATTTTATTGGTTGCTATATCACATTAAATGTGAAAAAAGATCTCAGACGATTTATCCTGGTTTCATTTTTTTTTTACATCCCAAAACCTCCAAAAAAGGGGTGTGTAGACTTTTTATATTCACTGTATTAGATAGTCACTATTTACATTTACATTTACAGCATTTGGCAGACGCCCTTATCCAGAGCGACTTACATAAGCGACTACAACTATGACAGTTGCAGACACCTGTGCACCATCCATCCATCCATTATCTCTACCGCTTTATCCATATGGGAAGCTGGAGCCAATCCCAGCATCTTCGGGTGAGAGGCGGGGTACACCCTGGGCAGGTCGTGTACACAACCACACACGCTCGCATTCACACCTATGGGCAATTTAGAGTAGCCAGTTCCTGTGCAGTTGTATATAATTAATTTCAATATACACTGGATCTGTGATATAACTAAACATTTGCACACACAGTTTTTGCATATAAGAAATATTTGCTAGAATTAAATGTAAACAAATGTAAATAAATTAATCAGAAAATAAATTAAAGTAAAAAGTATAATGAAAACAAACAAGAACAAAAATAACTTATCTGAACTGTTAAGCACTATCCCATCAACATTTCATAGTTTAGGAGGCTAATTTGTTTTATAGGTCCAAAGACAAGTAAAAGTTGCAAAATGATCAAACCCTGATTTACATCTCGAATTCCAGAAAAGTTGGGATGTTTTTTAAAGTTGAATAAAATGTAAACTAAAAGACTTTCAAATCACATGAGCCAATATTTTATTTACAACAGAACATGGATAACAACAAATGTTCAAACGGGGAAATTGTACACCTTTATCCACTAAATGAGCTCATTTCAAATTTGATGCCTGCTACAGGTCTCAAAAAAGTTGGC
>JAQQZR010000038.1:18162623-18191314 GCA_030068235.1 Notoglanidium macrostoma | reverse complement strand
TATGTTATCTATGTTCTGTTGTGAATAAAATATTGGCTCATGTGATTTGAAAATCTTTTAGTTTTCATTTTATTCAAATTTAAAGAACGTCCCAATTCGGCTTGTATAGCCACAAATCTGTCTTATATTATTGTGGTATTCATTATTCAGAATAATAGTACATAATGTCCATAGTACATAATTGGATTCATGAGCATAGCTTTTAAATTAGCTATATAGTCTATGGTATGACCTCCAGAATGTGCTTGAGAGAGAGAGAGAGAGAGAGAAAGAGAATTGAAAGTAGATATTGTATATAATTAGACCTGCTTTTGAATGGAACAGAAATATTACCCAACATTAAGGTCCAGTCTATTCTTTTATGATTTGATTATTTTATTAATTTTTTTAATGTGGGTTGGAAGTGTGTGTGTGTGTGTGTGTGTGTGTGTGTGTGTGGGTAAGAGGTCTCATATATCTGTGGCATTGGTTGTGTGATCTAACAGCAGCTGACAGGAAGGTTGAAGGGTGCTCTCTGGGGTCCTGAGACTGGGAGTACTTTATGCCACATTACAGCAGAACTGTTCCCTGTCCTGCTGAGCCAACAATTAACACACAAGACATACTGCAGTCTGTGGGTGTTTGTGTCTGTGTTTGTGTGTGTGATTTAGAATAAATAAAGAATATTAATTTGAAAATATGCACTCAAAAGATTTTAATATCACTAAATTATTCATTCACATCGTGTATATTGGTCTTGAAATGAGTGTGAATATTATGTTATGTTAATATGTTAATGGTGCTCTGTGATGGATTAGTGTCTCATCCTCATGTCCGGTGTTCTCAGGAAGGGCTCTGGATCAAACCCTGACCAGGATAAAGCACTTACAAAAGATAAATGAATGAAGAAATAAATTGGTCTTGAGGTCCTTACTTGTGATCTATTTTAACAGTCTATCATTGCTCATCTATCATGTGTAAAATGTTCTGATGGGTGTATATAAATGTGTGAGCTGAGTTGGTAGTTTGATCTGTTAGTGCTTCTACATTTAACATGAAGCCAGACTGCCTCATCTTGATTTATTCATCCAGCTTTGCCACTGGCTAGAGCTAACTTGAGCCGACAGCCGTGTGTCTGCTGAAGACATCTTTCTCTCTCTCTCTCTCTCTCTCTCTCTCTCTCTCTCTCTCTCTCTCTCTCTCTCGCTCATACACCCACACAGACACAAACACTATATTCCTAAGGACCATTTGTTAACATAATTGTATCCTATGCCTGAGTTTAACCCTAATCTTAACCTCAATAACCTCATTTTCTTCCTTAATTTTGTCACCTGCTAATTCTCACCCCCAGCCAGCTCTCCACCATCATACGACAGCTACCAACCAGGGAAGTTGAGCCAACCAACTGAATCTTTTCAAACTGCTGCTCACAGGGCAAACTAATGCACTCGGAGGAAAGCACTATCCACCTTCTTCCACATACACAAGCTCATAGATGCCCATGATTGGCTAGCATAATTATGATTAACAGATGTGCGAGAGTATGCCCCTCTCACCCTGAGAACATGGCCACTTTTGCTCCCTTGCCCTCATATCTGGCTTTTGAACTTCAAATTTTCAACTTTTTATTATAAACATTACCTTTTAGCAGAGATACTGATGAACGTGATTTATAGTAAAACAAAAATATTCTGACAAAATGGTTTAATCATTATTCAATTTATTGCACTAAATAGAATATTACTGAATAAAGTACAAAAACAAAAATACAAATATGAGTACACAAATATACAAAATATTAATATGTTTTTAACTGGTACACTCAGGCCCAGCTGAGAAAAAACAGGAAAAGTACAGAACAGAGAACCAGTGAGTGTTTTTGAAGCCAAGGTCAGAGGAAAGATCGATGCCATGATCACTGGTGTGTGAGACTGATACTCACTGGTGACCCCCTGTCCCGAGATGTCCCATGCAAGCAAGTCAACTGTCTCTGGAGACACTTGGAGAGACTGAATACTGGACATGACAGGTGACAGTAAAATAGCTTGCATGCTCATTTGGGTTTTGTATCAATGCTTATTTTTCTGTTCTAAGTGACCTGTACATGAAATGGCTGTCATTCTCTTTACTTTGTTACTGCAAATAATTGAAAACTGGAACAACATGATACCTTATAAACTACAAAAATTACTAGAAGCCACTTGTCCAAATGTACAAGTGCAATTTGGTTATGAAAAAGTATTGGCTTTTAATATTTTGATGTGAATCCTGGCCAGTGTTCAGAGGTTCAGTTATAGAAGGAGATTACTGATGTGTTGACTCATTGAACATTTATGTGAGAACATGGATGGTGTAAATAAGACGTGTATGTGTGAGGCAGCATGGCAGGGACGATCTGTGTATGATCCAAGAAAGTGATCAGTTATCATGATCAATAAAAATGTGTCTTCTTAACGAAACACAGGCAAAGTAGGCACAGTAAAATGAATGCAGGGGTGCTTATTGAATTTGTCCATTTATAGGATCATGATGATTCTTCACTTATTTAACCTCTTCAGACCCTGCCTTTTTTATAATGTACATCACATGATTTACAGAGTTTTCTTCAACACAATGCACAAATTAAGAGAAGATTTGCTGGTTCCGGGTAAGAATTCTGGGTAAGAAAAAAAACCAATACAAAAGAATACAAATAAACATGTTTGGATCAACTGACAACCAAAGTTTATAGGAAAAAAAGTGCTATTTTGTATTCTCTTGTGCCATACCCTTGATTTATTAGGAACCTTATTAGGAATACCTGTACAGCTGAACATTCATGCAGTTATCAAATGTAGCCAGTCATGTGGCAGTAGTGCAATTCAAAAACTCATGCAGATACAGGTCAAATGCCTTGGGTAATGATCACATCAAACATCAGAATAAAGACAGAGTGTGATCTCTGTGACTTTGATTGTGTCATGTATATTGGTGCCAGTTGGGCTGCTTTGAGTATTTCAGAAACTGCTGATCTCCTGGGATTTTCCCATATAACAGTCTTAGAGTTCACACAGAATGGTGCAGAAAACAGAAAACACTGAGCTGTGGATGGAAACACCTTGTTGATAAGAAGAAAATGGCCAGATTGGTTCGAGCTGCCAGGAAGGATATAATTATTCTGTGGTGAGAAAAAAAGAATCTCAGCATGCACAAAACATCGAACCTTGAGGTGGAACAGAAGAAGACCACATCAGGTAACACTCTTGTCAGCTACAAACAGGAATCTGAGGCACAAACTCACCCAAACTGGACAGCTGAAGGTTAAAAAAAGAAGAAAAATCACCTCGTCTTTGTCCAGCTTCTGGACAAAGTCTGTGCCCATGGTAACCTATATAGAATTATTGTATCTAGAAAAATAATCAGGTCTGAAGGGTAGAAAATGGAGGTAATAAGATTCAGTGCAAAGTAATTAGCATTACCATAGATAGGCAAAGAAGACCAAGCAATGGTCATATTATAGCAAACTGTCTGGGTTTGGGAAAAAATCATTTTGGGAGCAGAAAAAAAGCCTTTTGGGTGGTGAAAGACTTGACTGTTATTGTTGAGCTGAGCCAAATGATGTAACTCACAGAAAGAGCTAAGGAAATGACAGATAAATCTGAAGTCAGGGTGTATGCCAAGAGCAGAATGGTGAGGAATAACAGACTATGTACAGAGGCTTTGCTCTCAGATCATGCATGAAGAAGTATTTCCTGGTAGCAACGTTATCATGGGTCTCACGGTGATTCATCACACATTTTATCTTATGATGCAGGTTGTTACAGAGTACCAAACTGCTCCATATTTGCAATCATTTCATAAAAAGCTGTCAGAAAAAAGCATACACACTGGTTGGTGGTAAATTATACATTTGTTAATGTGAACTGCCTGCTGTTGTCTAAACAACTACATTTGAGTGTACACAAGTTGCTGATGTTCACAAGAATGTAAGAATACAATTCTCCTTGTTGATTTCCGATCCTCCATATTGACGAGTGTGGAGCAATGTAGCTGGTGTTGCTTCAAGGAAAAGGGAAGGTGATGTCCAGCATATGATCCTAAAACAAGATGACGGCTTCCTCCACCCCCACCCAGTCCTGACTGACAGCTTCACGTCATGCAGCTCCAATTCCTTCTCTGTGACCAGCCAGGGGCTATGAAAACACACAAGTGCAGGGAGAGACGGTAAACTGCAGGCAGACCGGACAGACAGATCTGGAGATGCATGGAGAACCAAAGGGCAGGTGGCTTAGGAGACAGCTGTCCACTGTCATGGCTAGGATGCTTGGCTCCAGGGTCAGGAGATTGCTGTGACAAAAACGGATGAGTGCGAAAGGTAGGAAATGATGATGAGGTTTGAGAGATTCCTCAAGGGAAGCTCAGGAAGGGAGGAAGTGACTCACCTTGGCAGATAAGAGAGTAGCATTGTGGGTCAACGTTGAGGCATAAGGCAAAAGTGAATGTTTGCACAGATGGAAGCATGTAAACTGTGGACGAGTACGTATTCTAAGATGAATGGAAGTCGACAGCTGGGTTTGCGGTGAAGAATATTTGGGTGAATAATGAAAGAAATGGTTGTCTCTGGAGCAGTGACACATCACTTTAAAGATGAGGAGTATGTGCTTGCAACAGTCATACATAAATACACACCTACTATTTCTTACTATTTTCTATCCATCACACAAAATTGAGATACCCCCCTACAAGAATAATAATAATAAAAAAAAAACATCCCCATGACACCCCGTTGAAAAGCCTCCGGCTATGTTTTCACGACACACAGGAATGCAGCAGCAGCGTGACAGTAATCTCCCTCCCTCAGGAAAGACAGACTCTAACTGATAAGTGCCAGGGAGCGAGGGGAACTGGCGCTGTCAGTGACGTCTTCAGTGGAGCGCGATGGCATGCGGTGCCCCTCAGAGCATTGCCTGATGATGCAAAACCACAGAGCTGACATTATCCTCTGCTGCCAGTCATGTACAGGATCATTCTTAAGACTGTCCTGTTTGCTTCAGTTGATAATCTCACCTGGATACTGTGCACTCACACCCTTTTAAGAATCATAAAAACTCCCTTGTGATTCGGGGTCTAAATCTACATCTAGATTTCTATAAAGCTGCTTGATAATAATGTTTCATATAGAAAATTAAATAAATAAAATTTGAATTGAAATCTTTGAAAAAAATGAACCTGCAGATGCATACCTAATGTAAACATTTATGCAAGCTTACAGGTATTTTTACACTAAATAAATTTAAAAATGCAACGCGTCTTGGCATGTTTATCTCCCAAAATGTCCTCCATATAAATATTCAGTTTTATATGATACGGAATTAAACCGCCGTCTCAAATATTTTATTTAACACTTTACTGGGAATACGTCACCATTATTCACTCATTCTAAACTTTTTAGATTCATGTGCGAGCTCTTCATTCTGAACACTTAAAACAGGAAACTGTCATTTTCAACATCTGGGGACAGAGGCCATGTTGCTGTAGGCTACACTGGAGAGAGGAAAAGGTCAGGTCGGATTGCAGTCTCCTCACCTTATTGTGGTGTTTTCAGCATTCGGAAGAAGGCAAGACAAAGCATCTTTCCCGAAAAAAAGGACACTGGAAGAAAATTGAAAAGGACATTTTGAAAATGTCATGTAGCTTGAGGCTGTTGAGGTCAGAGGGGAGAGGAGTGCTGAACCTTTCATGAGCACTCTTGGTGAGTGGGTGTGATAGAGGGAGAGAGACAGGGTGAGAGAGAAAGGTGATGATGCTGAGAACACGGTCATAAAATCAAGGTCAAGTTTGCAGCTGGGTTTCAGGCTTGAGGGAGCAGGCTCCCTCGGTCAAACGGCGCGCTCTGTTTTTAGTATATTTTTATAATGTGATATATATTTAATTTTGCAGAAATGAATGATGAAGACCATGTTCATTAAGCTGACAGGGTACTAAAAACCTTGCTGCGAAACATTCCCTGTTGTCATGTTCAAGGACGTGAAGTCAATTAAAACACAGAGACAGTTTAGGTGTAGTACTGGTGGCGACCCCTCTACCCCCCTTTCTGCACTGTCAACATCCTGATGCACATGCTTGCCTGAGCGTTCTTGTCCCCTAGCCATCCTCCATTCTTGATGAGTTAGTAGTAATCAACATCTGTACATTGCACTCATGCAAAAAGTAATACA
The DNA here is from genome assembly GCA_030068235.1 of Notoglanidium macrostoma. Classification (NCBI taxonomy): domain Eukaryota; kingdom Metazoa; phylum Chordata; class Actinopteri; order Siluriformes; family Auchenoglanididae; genus Notoglanidium; species Notoglanidium macrostoma. Next base: position 18,185,135 of record JAQQZR010000038.1, on the reverse strand, counting down.
GTGTTATAATGACAAAAAGCTATAATGAAAACTGAAAGAAAACAAATGATTGATACATAATGGAAAACAGAATGGCTTCAACACAATACAATACAATACAATACAATTAAGCATACAGTTCCTCCTGCATGAAACACTAAAGTCCCTCACAGATAAATAAAACAACATCTGCATGACAACAGCTGCACCAAATGAGAACATAGCATACTTTTAGGTCACTCTAGAGCAACTCTCAACGCGATACTACCACCATCATTCTTCACTGCAGGGAAGGGTTTCTCAGGATGATTTCTCAGGATGATGATGGGTTTCTGACAAACATAGCGATTTCAGTTTCATCCGGCCAGAGAATCTTTCCACATGATTTTTGAGTCTCTAACATGCTTGTGGCAAACTGCACAAGGGATTTCATGTACTTCCGTAAAGCTTTGCGGAGCGTCTGCATTATGGTTGTCCTGTGGACAGCTTCTCCCATCTGACCTCCTTTACAGTTGCCTTTGGCCTCTTGTTTGATTCTGGCAAAGTTTCAATGACTCACGGATTGTTGTAGAGTAGATTTCAAAGGACTAATGTTTTTTAGTATCTCCTCACCCAATCAGCCCTGGAAAACTAACTAGAGGTCCTAACAGCCTTCCATACTCACTGATCACAGAAGCATATGGTGATTATCTTGATGCATGAGTGTAGACTCCAGTCCACAGATTGTTCTTCGCACACGTCACAACATCTCACAGACAGCCATATAAGAGTGTGTGGACCTACGGCACATGATTTATCCTTCACTGTCATGCTTGGCCGGGCCTGTGCAGAGTCCAGCCATGGAGCTTCCTCATTCTGTAGGACTGATGAGAGCGGACAGGCCTGGGGAGGAACTGGCAAAGTGCTGAAGCATGACAGCCTCGTAATGATAATATAATGATGCTGCTAAGGACACATGAATCTTGGTGAAAGTCACAGTTCTGTCATGCTCACTGGATTGTTATCATTATCTCTGGTTGCACAGTCAGCCAGAAATACATCCATGGATACACAAAACGCATGTCATTTGTGAGCACAAGATGTGATTGTATCTGACTTCAGCCACCACAACAGCAGACAAAACAGTGCCTTGAATAGTCTACATCAGTGTTGTCTTGAAGAAGAAAAAAGTAGTGTTTATGCTATATATAGATCTGCATTCGTGTGCTCGTCAGTTTGTCACTGAGATTTGAGAAAGCTAAATCTGGGTCAGCACACAGACTGAAATGGCAATGAATCTCAATTTTGTCCGGTGAGTGAGTGTTTGTCTGAGTTGATTTCTGTGGGTTAGGTCAGATCAGCCCCTGGGGCCCTTGCTATGTCTGCAGTGTCATTTCTTGCCACCAGTTCTACCGTCCATCCTCACATGTGTGACACTTTGGTTCACAGGGAGCTTTGAGAAACAACACTCTTCTCACTAGGGAGAGTATTGCTCCTATCAACACATTCACACACTCACACTCTTTGAAATGCCTATCTGCCATGAATACAGATATTTTAACAATTAGGGTTTTTTTCCACTGTTTTTTTTGTGGGCAAAGGAAGCAAAGCTTTTCAAAATGCCCTTAAAAGATGGAGGGATTTTAAAACTCTTTATATTGCTTTTGTGTTTTTGAAAATGCTGATGCTACGTTGTTAATCTGTACATGACCACTGAGCATTAGTTCATCTGTTTATCATGGCTTCTGACAAGGTTGTAATTTTGTGGTGTGTAATTCCGTATCTGCTTATGTGTTTGCAATTTGAAGTGCAAATCATATTATTTGAAGTGCAAAAGTTATTGGACAGTGCCACATTTTATTTAAGCTGTTTTAGCTAACATTTGTTAAAACGCTATTTTACAAACCGCAGCCTGACTTTTTCGTTCTCGAGGCCTGTACATTGAAATAGTCTTCTGTCAAACTCTCTCAAGTGATTTGATTAAATGTTAATTTCAGTGTATATGCACCCATATCTGTTGAACCACAGAATTATTGCACCTTTCATAAAAAGAATTTGTCAATTTTTTCACTTAATATACTGAATGTACTACATGCCTTAGACCTAATGTAAATGAGGTTAACTGCACTTTAACCCTACAGTGACGGAGCTTTTTTTAATTCAGGTGGCATGGTGATGCAGTGGTTAGTGCTAGCACCTTATATCAAGGAGGTTATGAGTTCAAACCTGGTGGTTGACTGGGGCCTTTCTGTGTGGAGTTTGCATGTTCTCCCCATGCCTGCATAGAGTCCTCTGGTTTCCTCCCACAGTCTAAAGACATGCAGATTAGGTCAGTGGGCTACTTTAAAATGCCCACAGATTCAATATTCTTTATTCATCATGTATACAGTTATACATGTACAACATGTAGTGTCATGTACCCTGATTCTGTCCACAGTCTGTTTAAATTAAATTAAGTGAAATAAGATATAAGAAGAAATTAGAAAGGGCTAAAATCTGAGGTAATAAGATATACTAACAATTATATAGCATGATGTATGTATCTGAACTGTAAAGTGTGCATGGAATAGAACAGAATATCCATACAATGTAAAGCGCAGTGTGCTAATTGTAGGATTGTTCATGAACACCCACAAAAGCTATAAATGTCCTATGGCAGCAAGTGACCAAGAGATAAGGATACTAAGAGTTCAGTTGTGTCATTCGGAACAATTTAAAGTTATGGTGGAATGTCCTGGTTAAGACGTCTTATGGCCTGAGGAAGCTCGTCCTGGGTCTCACTGTTTTGGCCATAATGCTTCTGTAGCATTTTCCTGATTTAAGCAGTTGAAACAGGCAGTTACTAGGATGAGATGAGTCTCTAATGATCCGGGTTGCTCTGGTGTAAATGTCCTTTAGAGATGGTAGGGCTGATCTTGTGCAGCATTCTGTCAACCGGATCACTCTCTGTAGATATTTAATGTCCCGGACACAGCAGTCAACACATCAGGAGGTGATGTTCTGTGCCATGACACTTTTCACTGCACAGGTGTGAATGTGAGTGTGGATGGTTGTTTGTCTCTGTGTTAGCCCTGGGATAGATTGGCGATTGGTCTAGGGTGTACCCTGTCTCTCGCCCAAAGTCAGCTGTGATTGGCTCCAGCTTCCCCACGACCCTGACTGATAAACGGTATAGATGACGGGTGGACGCTTTTTAAATTTACAATATGTTTTTACCCAGATTAGAGAAGTGATCAAAGAAGAATAGATGAATAATAATTAAATATGACTATAAATCAATTGTTGGGAATAAAAATAGTAATATAATGCAAAGGCGTTCAGTGCTAGGTTGTTGGCGTTGGTCAATCTGTGTCAGGTTAATTTGTTGTTAATAGGTTTTGAATATAATGCCATGCTGCAGCTGAATTATTATTCTTTCTTTTTTTTTTTCATTGAAAAATGAATATAATAACAGTGTATGACACGGTTTTCATTTACAGTGCAAAGGATAAAAAAAGAGCAGCACAAATCTTAAGTAGAGAAGTGGATATAATCAGTAAATAATAGATTAGCGTGATGAATAAAAGATTGCTGACAAATGCATTCATGCTGTAGAAAAAGTTATGGCATTTCATTCAGCAAAAAAAGGGAGGGACGAATGAGCTTCAGTGCTCAGCTCACCTTCTCTTCTCTCCTTTATAATTTAGTGACCTTGAGATGTTTCCTCCCCTGAGCTCCCCGCTTTTAGCTCTCATGGCTGCCGAAAGAGCACACACACTTCTGACAGAGTGCAGATTCTCTCTGCTCCAAAGAGCAGAACACTCCCACAGACAGGTTCATGAGTTAGTAGAGGGTCGCTAGCAATTCAATAGGTTTCAAAGTACTCTGTTCATGCTGCGAGAATTTATTTTCATGTGCATTTGGTAAAATACTATTGATATCCGTGGTGGGACATAAAATTTAATTCAATTCAATTTTAGTTGTATGGTGATTTTAACAATGGACATTGTCACAAAGCAGCTTCACAGAAGCATATACATTCTGGTTATAAACATATGAATCTATACACTATGCACAAATTGCTGAAAAAATTAATACCGGTTCTCATAGAATGGTGTCAGAACAAACAGTGCATCACAGCTTGCTGCGGAGCTGATGGAACAGCGTAGCTGCAGACCGGTCAGACCCCTGCTGAGCACTATCCACCACCAAAAGTGCCTACAGTGGATACATTAGCATCGGAACTGGAAGAGAAGAAGGAGATTAATCATGATTTCTTTTACATCATGTTGATGGCCTGATGCATGTGTATCACTTACCTGGGAAAGAAATGGCACAAGGACGCACTGTGGGAAGAAGGCAAACCAACAAAAGCAGTGTGATGCTCTGTGCAAAGTTCTGCTGGGAAACCTTGGGTCCTAGCATTCATGTGGATGTTACTTTGACATGTATCACCTACCTAAACGTTGCTGCTGACCAAGTAAACCCCTTCATGGCAACAGTATTTCCTAATTACAGTGACCTCTTTCAGCAGGATAATGCTCTGTGCTGGACGCTTGAGTTTTTCCAATAAACTTCGCTTTGCGCACAGGAGCATTGTAATGCTGGAACAGGTTTGGGCCTCTTAGTTTCCGTGGTGATAATTTCCGTGGGTTATCCCAAAAAATAGCCATGTTGTTTTGTTATCTCAGTGCTCACATTGGAATATTCAAGTACCCCTCACTGCAGAATAAAAAGTCCAGGGGGTGGAGTAAGAGCTGATCCAGCTCCTCCTACCTGGGCAGAGTCCGGCCAAAAGCCAATTCAGTGTGTCTCAGGCTCAGAGGTTAGATTTAGAGTTGGCCTTATACAAGGAGTTGGATCGGATACAGCTCCGTTCATGGATTATTCTTTTTATTGGAATTATCTCAGGAATATTTTGCAATGAAATAGTTGACTCGAAATGATGTATTTCCTTATGTTCTCTCACTAAGGACAAATGTTTTGACTGGAACTGTAATTTCACTATCGAACTATCAGGAATATCAACATTTCTCCTCAGCTGTGTTAGTAAAATATTAAGAAAATACACAGAGTTACACAAAAATTACACTTAGCATCAACTGCTAAGAAAATTTCCATGAGCTCCTCATACTGATAAGCATGACTGCATCACAACTCAAAGTTATTAGACAATGCAAAGATACTGTGATATACTGAAAAGCTCGATGCAGGACTAAAAGTAATCATACTGTATATTTCTCAAACCACACCAAATCCTAATATGACCTGGGAACAGATGATATAAACACACAATCACTATATTTTATAGTTAGCTCACATATTAAATTCAGCATTTTCCACAAGATCAAGGTTAAGGTCTATTTTATTACCTTTACACATGTACGGTGGGATCCAAAAGTCTGAGAGCACTAGTGAAAATGCTGCCATTTTGCATTTCTTTCTAATTCAATACAACAATTTTCATTGCAAATTATATTATTGACAACAATTAAGTGAAACCTAGAATCTTTGAAATATTTACATGAATTTCTCAGTACTTATTTCCCCTATTTGCTTTAATGACAGTGTGCACTCAGCTGGCATGGACGCCACTAGTTGGTGCAAAACCTTATGATCCATTTTAGATCTGTGATCTGTGGGGTCTGTGGTAGCTCAGTGCTTAAGACTAGTGATCGGAAGGTCGTGAGTTCAAATCTGCCAAGATTTGATCTGCCTTGAGCAAGGCCCTTACCCTTCACTGCTCACTTGAATAAAAAAATAAGATGTAAGTATGTAAGTCGCTCTGGATAAGGGCGTCTGACAAAAATGACATAAATACTTCAATAAATACATAGCTCAAATCCATCGGCGTGTCCTCTGAACACATGCTTCAGTAGAAGAGATTAGACATGAAGTAAATCTGGTCAATATGGTGAAGATGACTAACTTGCTTACATTTAAATAGGGAGTTAGAAATAGTGCAGAATCTTGAATATTAAACATTCAGCATATTGAACCTATATCCCAGATCTGAAATATCCCAGATTTTCAATTTGGTCTCGGACTTTCATACAGTTAATAATTATTATCCTCTTGTAGTCTTTTATTGTGAATTATGTTAATCCTGTTCATACAAAATGATGCTACTCCAGAAGTCTCAGACCAACTTGCTCACAGCTCAGCAGGAGGCTGTGATGGACAGGGGTCTGACAGACGGGCCAGTCTGGGGCAGAGGGTGACTTGCTCAGTAGGAGCCAGACAAATGTGCCTGGCAGGCAGTGCCTGTTCCACGTCTCCTGTCGGCTGGCTGCTGCTGTGAGGGTTATGCTGTGCTGCTGGCGTGTGTGCTTGGTGTCCACTTTGCAAACGAGTGCAGCCTGCAATTGTCAGACATGATGGAGCCCCCTGGCCCTGATGCCCGGCACGAGACGCAGTGACCTGGTGGGCATCAGTTTGGGCCTGGCAACACCCCACCTGCCTGACCTTTTCAGACTTGACCACAGCTAGAGCAAATCAGCTTCCAAACTCAACACTGTACACATCATATCTCAGAATAAGCAAAATGGATCGTACAGAGGAAATTCATGTAAGCTTTGTCTGACATGTCAGAAGAAAATCATATAGGAATTACATTAAGACAGTTATGGAGTGAGTCTGGTAAAAAGAATACATAAATTGACTCTTAGGTAAAAAAAAAAAAAAGGGGGGGGGGGAATAAAAATGTAGGCAAGAGAAAAGATTTCTTAAAACAAAATACAGTAGGGACAAATAAACTTTGCTGGTGAATTCTTATTTACGTCAGTGCTGTGAAGGCAGATGTAGATGCATCCTATTAAATGCCAGTATGGCTGAATTCTGGAAAACAATTAATAGTTCCCCGGTAATAAAATAGAATACTTTGACATCGATAATTAAAGAAAATATAAATCTATTCTATTAAACTAATATGGAAATGTTTTTATTTAGTTTATTTTACTTTCTTATTTTGTCTTGCCTGCCTGCAAAGATCATGTTGGCAGTTTATCCAATGCAGTCTGCTTAAAGATGTGTAAAACTTTGCATGCTAAGTTTAATTTCCTCAAGCAGTGGATACTACGATTTGATGGTGTATTTAGCAGGCCACAGTGAAATGGACATAAATCAAATTGATCCAGTTTGAAATCAGATATCAGCTGTATAACCTTTCATGACGCTCCGGCTCCGTAACACTATCAAAACACAGAAGAGCTCTTCCACTCTCTGTACAGATTAAAAACAAAGTTTTACAATGTTTAAATGCCTGAATATAAGTTTATTAAAAATTAGTAATCAAAAATTTTGTCCACAAAACAGTAGTTAATTATTTAAATTATACAAAAATCCAAGTGATAACTCATTTCCCTCTTTAAACTAATGAATCTTTATATTTTGACATACATTTTTTCCACAAATAGACCTGGTTATAAATGTAGAGGTAGGCAGAGCGTTTTATAGCAGAGTTGAAATGGAATCTTTATATATGCTTTTACTTCATGCAAAAAAAGAAACACGTTTCAGTTCAGGATAACTTGCAGTTTTCAGAACTACATTATTTGGCCAAATGTTTGTGGATACCTGACCATCACACCTAAATGTGGTTCTTGTCAAAACTGTTGCCATAAAGTAGGACTAATGCATTACAATTTCCAATCCCCACAGCCACGCTCCATAATCTAGTGGAAAGCCTTCCCAGAAGAGTGGAGGTTATTATAACAGCAAGGAGGACTAAATCTGAAATTGGATATTCAACAAGAACATATGGCTAATGGTCAGGTGTCCACAAAATTGGGACATACAGTATGTATACATTAAGAATACTACTCTAATGAATAATATGTACTATTTTGGCATACTATTTACAGTAGAGTGTGATTATTTAAGTAACCTAAAGCCTTATGTGATTTCCCATACACTTGCCCAATTGCTGATTATTAAATAAAAAGAAACTGAACAGACATTTACTATATTACTGTAATATTGCGTACTAATAAAAATAATAATAGTAGTAGAATAGTAATATAGTGTCTAGTACATATTGATTCAAATGTGCTCGCTAAATAATTAAATAAACAAATAAACAAACAAATGAATAAATGAATGAATGTGTCAGCTGTACATAACAAATAAATAAAATAATCCAGAATATAAATAAATAAACGAACGAATGAATGAATGAACGTACACGGCGCCGCAGACGCGCGAGCATCTGAGCTCTTCCAAATGTCTCTAATTGTACGTTTCATTTACACCGTTAGGGGTAATACGTACGTACAGAAACTGGTAAGATGCAGCGAAAGTTATACATTCAATAAACAGCAGATGAAACGAAACACTCATCGGAAATTACTAAATGGTAATAAGCTTTAAATATTCTCACCAACGATTACAATGTCACAACTTATTACTAAGATAAGCAGGTTCCCCCCCCCAACTATTTGCATCTAATGGGCTCGTCCATTGCCCTATGACCTGTCACGTGGTACGGATGTCCTTCCACTCTTCTGCAGGTTAAACATGGCTGCGCTCTTAAGATCTACTCGGTTGCTGAAACTCTCGCCTTCTCCTTTACTACGAGTAAAGATCAACAGTCATGGGCCGCCGATTAATCGCTTATACAGCAGAGCAATCGGCGGGAGAGGAATCGAAGCATGTCCGAGACAAATCGCTTTAAGATCTGTGGGTGCGAGCAGGTAGGTTAGCATGCCGGGTAGCCATGCTTGTTTGGGAACACGCAGTTGTCATTGAGCTTTTTTCGGCAATACCGTGTAGGGCTGATTTACGGTAAAAATCATCTTGCATGCCAACGCTGAGCATTTTAATCACCATGTTCGTTGCGGATTTGCTTCAAGAATGTTATTCAGTGCCTTGTAATAATAAAAAAATAAAAAAAACATGAGTCTCACATGCGTGTTATAATGTTTATTATGGAATAGCTTTTTCATTCTGAGAAGTGTATTAAAAATCAGATAGGGGCCATGTGTGAAAAACCCCGGCCTTACCTGACCTCGTACAGCTTGTAAACTTGCATTACTCTGGATGTGAATTAAGGGCTTCTGCCGCCTATATAGTCCACCACTGGGAGCTACTGAGATTAAGCCAAGGCCTCACTTCTCAAGCAGAAGCATCTTGTGCAAGGCAGAGTTTGGGGAAAAAGGAGGAATTACTCTAAGTAGTCCACTCTGAACTTTACACCAAGCGAATGTTAGTGGGCCTGATTTTCATTTAGTTTTATACTAGCCCTGATTGAATTCCATGACCGTCTGCTTTTAGTAGGTACTGGTAGCATTTATTTTTATTATTATTATTTTTTTAAACATTTATCTTGAAGAAAATCAGTGTTTCTTACAGGAATGAATTAGTGATGTTTGTTGCTGTGTGTTTATCAGGTCATTTGGTCAAGGTCATTCATTCACCATCACAGCACCTTTGATGTAGTTGATGCTTATTCATTTTCAGTTATGATCCTTATATTGCAGCTCTGACTGTCGGGTGATAACTGATTCAGGTCTGATACCGATCTGATGTTCTGTGTGGTTCTGTTGCACAGTCATACACTGCCTCAGAGCTTGAACAGGAAAATGTCAAATCTAGATCCACTGAGAGAGATCCATTTTAGGCCAGTATCGGACACCAGTACTTGAATGAGTGCTTTCCTGCTAGTAAGGACCAAATCATACATGTTGCTGTCATTACTCACATACAATTTATATTAATATTTCCATTGGGTAAAGAGTTCATAAATGTAAATGGGATAAAAAAAAGAGGCAAAGTTAAAATTTATATCTGCAAATTATACAGTTCTGTAAAGCTGCTTTGTGACAATGTCCGTTGTTAAATCTGCTGTGCAAATCAAACTAACTTGAGGAAATATAATGGCTAAATGAGACCATATGTTATTAATACAACACCATTTGTGTTCGGTCTGTCCTCACCCTGCACTCTAACCCTGGCTTAACAAGCCAGGATATGTGAAGAAAAGAAGTGTGCTCTAATGTTTTTGTGATCATCATCTTCAGGTTTGCTTGGTCCTCTTTGGGTCTGCGGTGCTTCAGCGCAGCTGCTGAGAGGAAAGGTGTGGTGAGAGATGAACCTAGCATCGCTTTACGCACCAAGCAGGCCCAGCAGTTCGACTGGGCTCTCGCTAAACTCGACAGCTCGGTCAGACGGACCGGTCGAGTCACCAAAACATTGATTCAGCGCATCTTTCATGACATCTGTCGAACAGGTACAGCATGATTTTACACACCAAGTAAATACCGTTATTGTGCCACATGTTGCTCCTCTTGTACGTAACATCACATGTTAGATATCATACACTTTGTTTTTCAGTTAAATGTGGTCTGGACAAAATAATAGCACCCTTTTAACACCCCAGGTCTCTCTATTTGCTGTGAGGGCAAACTGATCTCTCTCTCTCTATAGGATACCCCAGTAATAATCAGGCGCTGCTGCTGTTGAGGAGCTGTGGCTCACTGCTGCCTGAGATGCCCCTTGAAGAGCGCAGTCAGCTGGCCCACCGGATCTGGGAGAAGCTGCAGGAGTTGGGTAAGAGGCTCTCTGCTTTAGTATCTGCCCGGAAAAGCGGCGTGCGTGCACTGTATGTGGTACTTTGTAAATTGCTCTCAAATCCAGAACACCACACTAAATGACATCATTCTGTTTTAATTTCCGTTTTACACAGCGCGCCGACTTTTTAGGAATCGGGGTTGCTGTTCGCTGTAGGACGCTGTTATTAGACAAACAACGAAACACGTCACCTGTTACTACTTCCTGTTTGATATCCAGCTTCGCCACGTACCGTTCATAAGATGGAGAAGATTTTAGCTCGTTGTAACCATTCCATGGAAACTTGATCTAATCTTAAAGTTGATTTCACGTTGTAATGTTTTTCAAGCACAACTTGTTGTTTTCATGCACAGGTGTTGCTTGTTTGGTCAGGAATTTGCTGTTTTGATGGACGTATCTGACTGGGATTGGGATTTCCGTAGGTCATGTGGTTGCAGGAAGTGGAAGTTTTCCTGAGGAAGTTTTGTCAATGGACTCATTTAAGGCCAGATTTCTCTTTTAGAGATGTTTAGACTTTAATCCCATTTGAATTCAGTTCAGACTGGACAAGGAATGTGCAAGGCATTTCCATTCGAATTCATGAATTCTCAGCTGATATGGAGCAGGTGTGTCCAAAAGCATATGTTGTCATAGCAACACTGCTTTCTGTGTATCAGTTAGCTCACTTTGTGGAATACTCCGCCGGCCCGGGGTTCAGTTGTCTGGTGTGCACCTGAATATGGGTGGAGTGTTAATAATAACAACAATATAAGCTACATACTTTAAGGAAACAGAAATATATTTCTGCAAATCCAATTTTTTTTTTTTTTAGCTTTTTAATTTTCTCCAGCTGCACAATCATGATAAGTAAATAAGGAGCCAAACAAAAGCGGTCATTTTGCATTTATTATGCTTTCCCTACACAGTAAATATAATGCTCTGGGCAAGGTGTGGTTTCTAGGCTGTAGTGAAAATCACGTATGGCTAATGCGTCGCTAGCCGTCAAATTATCGTCAATGCAAATGGGCGTCAACGGTGATAACTTTTTAAATGTTAAATAAAAAATAAAAAAACCCTGTTCGCTTTTTAAGGTAAACAGACTTGCGCCTGTGACTATAATTTGATATAATACTATAAAATGCGTTAACATTGCCCATTTTTTTAAATAGTTTTCAATAGTAGAAAATGTCAACATTGCACCATTTAATGCGATTTCCCAAATCCAGCACAACTTGGATCAGATGTGAAATCGGGCGGGAGAGTGTTTTGCATGTACCCCCTCATGGGACTGTATGTGTGAAAGTTCCTGCAAGTAAAGAGCCGTAAGTTATTAGTACCTCTGGTTTCTCTTTCAGGTGCCACTTATGACGTAAGCCATTACAACGCGCTGCTTAAAGTCTACCTGCAGAATGAGTTCCACTTCTCTCCTACTGATTTTCTTGGCAAGATGGAAGCGGCCAGTGTGCAGCCCAACAGAGTGAGTGAAGTTTTACAGATTATAAACTCCCCGGGGAATTAAGCAGGGAGTATCAGCAGGATGAGTTACGTTAGGCGAATAAAAGTACGATTTGATGTTTTAGGCTTTAGAAGAGCCGTATGTTCTAAGCTGGAAAAAACTATCGCAGCTTTGCCAACCTTTACACCTTTTGTGTTTTAGTCCCGCGTCGTCACATCCGAGTGTACGCCGCAGACAACAGAAAGTACCGCTAGTGCGTTTTAGTTCAGCTGTAGACATATACAGTATGTGGCATCAGCTTCACTGAGCCTCCAATTCGACATTATTTTGTTTAGTGGAGGTTGTGGTAGTGGTTGTATCTTTCTTTACAACGTCTCATCTCGGCTGTTAAACCGATCCTCTCATTTCAGGTGACGTATCAGAGGCTGATGGCAGCGTACTGTCAAAATGGTGACATTGAAGGTGCAAGGTGAGACTGGATTTGCAGTTCACTCTAGACGTCCTTGCGATGAAGCTGCGCTGTATGACCAAAAGTATGTGGACACCTGACCGTATGTGGTTCTTCCCCAAACTGTTGCCATGACAATTTGAAGCCCACAGTTGTATTAGCGTTACAGTTTCCCTTCACTGTAATAATGGAATCCCAGACGATAACGGCGAAGGAGGATTAATCTGGAATATGTCATTCGAATAAGCACACATGGCTGTGATGTTCAGGTGTCCACATATTTGTGTGCATATATTCGTATAGTCAGCTTGCTGTGGCTTTGAGATTTCTAGTGATTGCGGTTAGGTGACAGTCCTGACCTGAGCTCTCTGTCTACAGTAAAATCCTGGGCTTCATGAAGAGCAAAGACATACCCATTACAGAGGCTGTGTTCAACTCTCTGGTGATGGGTCACAGCCGAGCCGGGTGAGTCTCCTTCCGTGGCCATCAGCTATATGTTTGTATATTCCTCGTCAGTCTGTAGTGTAAACACTGCTTCCTTTTTATTTTGCACAGAGACATGGAGAGTGCCGAAAACATCCTGTCTGTCATGAGAGGGGCGGGTATTGAGCCAGGCCCGGACACTTACCTCGCTTTACTCGTGGCTTATGCTGAAGTGGGAAACATGACCAAAATCAAGGAGGTGAGATTTTAGGCTTATTCAGTATTATAATGAAGAAGAGGATAAGGCTTTATAATTAAACGCTGATGTCATCATTTATTTAGAATGTATACTAGCCTAAATCCTAAAAAAAAAATAAATACAAAACTCGATTTAGTATGAAACACTAATCGTGTTCGGGTGTCAAGAGCACAGCGCGTCCTCCTGAAGTTTAAGGAAGTCAGCAATGTTGAATGTGTGGGGGTCCTGGAGTACAGCGTCTATGCTCGTTTGTCAATACGAGGTGTCGCAGAATTGAAGCCGCTCTTGAATTGAATTGCATTGAGAAACAAATCAAGATTGCAATTTTCCTAGGGGTTTTATTTTGTGTGTGGTCATTCTCTACATTCGCGTTTTACCGTGTCTGCTGTATCTCCTGAATCTTGCACAGACTCTGGAGACGGCGCAGAGCAAAGACGCCAATCTGATGGACAGAGACCTGATGCAGGTGGTGTTCAGTCTGGCTAAAGCTGGCCATCAGCAGTACGTGCCCGAAATAGTGGAGTGCATGCGGCATGAGAGAGGCTACGTGCCAGGTACAGATATGTAGACCACCTTTCTGACTTCTTGGTCATTTTCTTTTATTTATTATTTTCTTGCAACTATATGACTTGAATGAACAGGTGTGCGTTAATGTTTTTACACTTTGTTGTGCACTTTCCAAATGGGTTTTTGTGTGTGTGTGTGTGTGTGTGTGCGCACATAGATGCTATGAACCTGTGTTTAAGTTTGACCACCCAGGGATTTGAGGACACGGCATTCACTGTGCTGAAAACCTTCCCTGGTCTACAGACAGAGTTGCAGGACGGTGAAACTCTGAACATGGGCAACTTCTTCCTCCGTCACTGCGTGAACATGAATAAAGTGAGGACCTACACACGTTATAAGACATTCTACAGTGCATAGCTTCTGCCACCATGGTTTAAAGTGATAAAATCTGCCACATAATACACACTATGCATCAGTTATTTAGGGTCCACTAATCTGATTGAAAGAGCAGCGTTCCAAATATACTTGTAGTCACTGTGTGTATCTTTCCGCTCGTCTTTGTTCGCAACGTCAAATTCCACTTCCTGGTTACCACAGTAGTGTTATCGACATCATCAGCGGACATGCAAAGATCCTTTTCAGGAATATAACTTTTGGCTTAAAATATGAAAGCTCGTGAGATGAAGATGACCGGAAGAAGGGATGCCAATTTTCCCGAATCAAGCATTTTCATAGCAAATTTCATTTTAATTTGAACTAATTTACGTTTAGCGACCCCATAAAAGGTCAAACTGGCAGTGAGCTGAAAATGAGAACACGGCGACTAACCTGTTATCTACCACATGCGCAGTTTCACTCGGCTCCCTTTCTAGGACAAAAGATTGAATCTAATTTGTTTTAAATGATGGATTTCTATTGGATAGCTTGCTTTCAGGTCTGCTTGCTTTTCATTTAATTCGTGTGTGCAATTGAAAAAAATAAACCTGACCGCGTTACCCGTATTTAAAATTCCAATAGTCTCTTTACATCTAAATGTATCCAAACTTATTGGCACGTTTAGATACAAATGTTTTCCGCCAAATAACTAGAGTTTCACGGATACCAACTTTCTTGTGTAAAGATGAACATTTTACAAATTAATTTGTTCATATCCACTTTAATGAACAAGTCCCATGGTGACAAAATACACGTTTGCTGCATCCATGAGGCTGAATTAGCAGAATATGTTACTTGACTTTCCTCATGTCTGCTGTAAAGCAAGTAGCCGACAAACCTTCCTGCTTTCTCCATGAAATGACCTGGTGACACCTCCAGGACATTCCCACCTCACCTAAACCAGCCAGAAGAAAGTCCCAGAGGGAAAAAATCTCTGAGCAGAAAAGACCAGCGTCCTGTTTCTCTTGCCATGGATTGAAAATGGAACAGAAGCTATAGCTAATAGTGAGACGCTAATCATGAAACTACGTTAGCACTGGCTTTAACAACACTTCAGTCGGGCCAAATTCATAAATGGGTTCATACTTGTGTTAAGTAACTGCAGAATATAGAGAATGATTGTTAATGGCGCTTCTGTTTGCAAATACTAGTAGTAGCATTTGTAAAGTCTATTCAGTGGAGAGTTTACCTGGTTCTGCCTGTGTCGGTGAAAATATTTGGTTTGTGTAATTCTGTTACAGCCCCCTGAAAAGTTGGTCGCTTTCTGTACGCAACTAAAGGATTCCAACCTGCACTCTTCACCACTGCAGTTCTCACTGTATTGTGCTCTGGAATCCAAGAACACAGGTGCGTGTGTGTGTGTGTGTGTGTGCATTCCTGGGCAAAGAAAATGAGGCAAACCCAATATTGCAAAAAAATATACTTTTAATGGTCTCAATACAAATCACTGGGCAGAAAATGAACAAGAAGTAAAAGCGCTCCTGAGACCTCGGCTTTCTTTTGCTGGTCGATGCTCGCTGCTGAAACTGTTGCAGGGAAAAGCTGGAAACAGGGACGTTCACTTACATAGTCTCCTGGTACGCAAAGAGAAAATCATGAAAAGATTTAAAGTTTAAATGATATAAAATTGAAACTTGTCTGGGTGTTCAAAATCTTCCAAAATATCTTCTGTTTGAAGACTTGAACATCGAGTGGAACAACATGGACTCTTCTTTCTGTAAAACGTCGTGTGTAAGTTTACCCACAAGACACCAACATTTAAAGGGAATCATGGGAAAAGTTGTTGTTGTTGTTGTCCCACACAAGTTTACTTTATCTATTTGTTTAATTCTTGCTAATTTTCCTGAACAGTGAGTTTTGTTGAGACCATTAAAAGCTTAATGTTTTGCAATATTCGGTTTGCCTTCTTCTTTTTTTATTTTATTATTTTTTTTGTTGGCCCAGGAGTGTACTGTACATGTATATGTGCATGTGGGCACTTTGAGGCTTTCTCATGTTTAGCTTTCCTATGCAGACCTGACCTCATGTTAGGTGTCACAAATTCCAAAAAAAAACTAAACTAAACTAATATCTTCTCTCCTATACAGCTATGGCAGTAGAGGTGATGAAGAAGATGAAGGAAGAAGGACTTCCCATCAGGCCTCACTACTTCTGGCCGCTTTTAACCAAGCATCAGAAAGACAAAAACACACAAGGTACGTCCTGACTGCTATTCGTCCGAGAGGACTGACACAAGTTTGCTTACTCGAGCACAGTGTTTGTTAGGGTGTATCTAAATGACAAATTTCTGAAATAATTGTGGACCTAGATTTGGAAATATGGTGTAGGAAGGACAATAGTAGGTCAAAAGAGAGAGAGGCCGAAGGAAAATCATTACAATTTGTCTTGGAGCAGCACAGCTGGAGATTTAAGACTGGTTGTACCCAGAGTAAAGGATTTTACATTTACATTTACATTTATGTCATTTGGCAGACGCCCTTATCCAGAGCGACTTACATATGTCTCAATTATACAAGCGAGCAGTTGAGGGTTAAGGGCCTTGCTCAAGGGCCCAGCAGTGATAGCTTGGCAGTGCTGGGATTTGAACTTACAATCTTCCGATCAGTAGCCCAATGTCTTAACCACTGAGCTACCACTGCCCCCTATTTTGCTATTTTGGCGCAATAACCTGCGTGTGTCTGCGCGCGACCAGTGACCGTGTGAACACTTTTTAACCTAATTCTGAACCTGTTTTCAGAAACCTGTGTTCTGTGAAAATCTGTTTATGAAGTGAAAGGGAAACTGTATATCAACTTTATAGCTAATACATCATTTGTAAAACATAGACTATATGAGTTTCAGAAATGTGAAGTGTTTATATGAAGCAAGACGCGCCAAAGGAAATGTACTAAATCTATCTGCCAGTGTGATAAATGACAGGACTGGGTAGAAGCTTACATTTTTTGGTCGTATTTGAAAATATGGATATTTAAAAAAATATTAAAAAGAGTTGCCGTATTTTAAGAATACAGATTGTTGGACCAGTGTCAGCAAAGACCAACTTAGTTTCATACTCATTTGCTGATAGTCACCCTTAAGAAAGATGCAGTTTCTCTTAACACCATCGTGTGTGTGTGTGTGTGTGTGTGTGTGTGTGTGTGTGAGCGAGAGCGAGAGGGTGCCATGGTAAAGCCCATATGATGGAATGCAGAGTGACTGGGTCTCATGTAAATGTGAGCGCTCTGAGGGAATTCACTTTGGATTATGCGCACCGCTGTGCACGACCATGAAATATTAAGCACCACGTCACTTTACGTCCACAGGTGTCACTAGCGGGCAGGCGCTGAGCAAACCCCCTACCCCTTCCCGAAAAAAAAAAAACGAATGAGAGAGAAGAGGAGGGAAAAGTTTGCATTTTGATGAGGTGTGGATCTGGGCAGGCGGGTCCGTGGAAGCATATGCTAGTGCTATCTCGCCAGCCGCAAGCGAACAGCTCTTGTCACTGTGGATCAGCGGCGGCGGAGCGTTGCCTGTGACACGGTGTGAGAAACGCACACTGACCTTCCTCTTCACCCACAGACAGCTTTTAGCTCCGCGTCAGAAACCTGCGTCGCCCGTCAGACAGAAGGAAACATGAAACTTCTTCCTCCTTTTGTCATCTGCCTGTTCTGTCTCTCTCTACATTCGTTTATATGCATGTTTTATATCCTGCCCTGTTCGACTCCTGAGCCAGATGAGAAGCAGTCTCGGCCCATCAGCAGTGATTTCAGTTGATGCTTGCCTCAGATAGTGAAGACGTGATGATCGGGCGTCTCAAGGACAAAAGAAGAGCATGGTCTGCGTTTCTGATCGGTCACTTTTACTCCTTTAATCGATAGACCTTTTATAATATGAGAGCTGGATATATTAAAGGGCTAAAGCACTGCTGCATCAGCTTTACCTAGTGATCAGTCAAGGGCTAAATACTGCCGTCACTGCTATGAGTAGGCAGTTGATGAGCATTGCGTTTTACATAAACACTAGTGACCGCTAGATTCTGGTCTTTCGCACATTCATTTAGTGTTTTCTCCGCTCCATGCTTAACCTATTTATATGATCCGAGGATGATGTTTAATGTTCCTTTTGTTGCTCAGTGCACTTTAGGGAACTCTGTACTCTGTTGATGAGGATATTTTACTTCCCTGCTCTGCTTTCGAGTCAGACCAATATATTTGACGGCTGCACTTTATATTTGCAGGCTGAACTCTGAGCTTTTTGTATTCTCCAGTGGAGGAGCCTCTTTACTATCTTGGTCACATCCTCCATTTGCAGTTTGGTCATGAAACCTGGCAAACAGAAACCTGAGAGTCATCTGAGAATTTGCTGAACTCCTAATGCCGTAAAAAGCCCACTTGCACGCTCTCCTGAGATCCGAAGAAAAAAGGAAATCTGCTGATTCGGGCAGCTTGGCTATACTGCCGCTTTTCCCTTTTTCAACTCCATTCACATGTTCCTGTTTGCCTGACGGTCTTTGAGCCACATTTATGGATGAGAAATGGGGTTATGGATTATTTATAAGGAAAGCAGGTGTGCTCCTTTCATAAAACAGGAATGAATTGATGGCAGGCTCTCAGGTTCCATTGAGAAAGAAACGTATGATTGACTTTTGGCTTTTTCTTGAAAGCGGAGAAGCATCGCGCTGTGAATGGAGGGAGTCAAATGGAGGGATGGATATCCCAGTTCATTTATGTTTACCAGATGTGGGGTTTAATGGCAGATAAAAGCACCTCTTATATTTTATTCAGCTGTGTGGCGAGAGAGAGAGTGCGAGGCCCAGCCAGGTGAATGCATTTCCCAAGGGTGCTGGGATACAGAGCACCAGAGTCCCGGTTGCAGGATGTAAACAGTAGGAATTGCTAGTTCCTGCACTTATAACCCCGCTCATGGACATATCTGCACACTCACTTATCAGACACACTCATGCGTGGTTTGCGCTCGTCCATATGTATGAGGCCCTGCTTGAGCCTAGAGCCCAAGGCACTGCTGGAGATCTTGGTGAAGGATTGCTGAACGCTGAATGCAGCCTGAATAATATTCTGATTAACATGCGTTTTTATCCAGAGGGTATCAGCGTTTAGGCCAGGGTACATAGCAGCAGTACCCATGTAGCATCATGGATTGCGCACGGCCGCTCCATGAGATGTCTCAGAGTGCTAACTGAAGGCTGTTGTATTGCTCTGATTTTGCTCAGGTACTCTGGAGGTGCTGAAGGCCATGCAAGAGCTGAACGTTCATCCTGATGTTGACACTTACTCCAGCTACATACTGCCTACTTTTCCCTCGGTGGACAGCGCCCATGTTGCTCTAAAGGTAATGGCTTGCGTGTACGCGTGGTAGGTATGAAACCGAATACGAATACTCTACTAGGAAGGAGAAGGAATCACGCGGTCAATGCTGCCATTTCCCTGGGATCATAGTGATTGAGTTCATATTTAATTCAACCAAGAAATTCCGGTTGAGGCCACACCCACTTCAGGTTTAAAGCCAACAAATATTTGGAGCACTGAACTGATACAGATAGTGGCAATGCATTACATCCTGAGTGTAAGTGTGGGTATAGAAGGTAGGGAATATCTACATCTGCATTTACATCTGAATAAACATCACGCATGACGATTAGTTGCATTAGCAACTGGAATTAGAATTCAAAATTCTGAAACATTCAAATCCTGTTAATTTAATACAATATTGTTTATGACTATAATCGAGTCACTATAATTACACACGAGGAGAGTCTGGGGACAGCAAGTTGCTGCCAAGCAAGAAGTAGCTCCATGTAGTAGCTGTGCGTAGGAGATGACCTTTTAACTTCACCTGACACTGAATACCAGGTGCCTGTTTTGTGACTTTTTTCGGTAGATCTAGACATTGCTCCAGTTCTTAATGAGCATAATACACAATAATATAAGACCCCCCCCAAATGGTTTTTTTACATGTATTATTCAAAGTAAACAAATGTGTATATGACTCCGCAATATTATACTGTCGTGTTTGTTGCAGTACACTTGTGAGTATTGTAGGTGTTGTACTTTATTATGGTGCCAAGACTTTATCAACTCTATTGTTGGACAAGTATTTGACAAGATGCTGAATTTTTCTCATTATGCACAACTTGTTCTGATGCAAAAATTTTTTAAACAATAGTTTTTTGTAGGAAGAGGAAATGAAAGCTGAAATTCTGATCTGCCGGCTCGTGTTCATCTTTTGATTCCGTTCCGGTACTTTCAGAGTAGACTGTATATTTTGACACATCACCCACACCAACGTGTATGCCCAATCCTAGGAAAAAGAAAGTATACCCTGCTTCAGTTCCGTGTTTTTATTTATCAGGACCTGGATAACAATTGTAACAACAGTTCTAATAATTCTCACCAACTTCTATTAACAAAAAGTTACCTCTGGTGAGAACAAATAAGCACAGCAGATTTCAATATATATAGCCCCCCCCCCGCAAAGCTAAACCAATATTCTGAAACCATATGTGGGAAAAAAAATAAATGGACCCTATAATTCAGTAACATGTAGAACCAACTTTAGGAAAAATAACCTAATGCAAGTGTTGTCTGTATGAGTTTAAAAGTCTCTCACATTGTTTGAGAAATTTTGACCCGCTCTGTGGGGTCAACTGAAGTTATTTGATAGTTGAACACACAATTGTAAATTTCTGCCCTGATAAACATAAACATAGTATTCAAGGAGGGTGCACTTACTTTATTTTCCATGAACATATGTAAGCGAGGGAATGCATTCCTATACATGGCTGTATCTGGTGCAGGACGCTGGCTGTGCGGTCGACACTGACGACTTTATCGCAGCGGAAGTGCGAACAGTGGCAGCGAGCGGAAAACTTTCAGAACTTTACTCTCTGTGTGAGTATTAAACACTGACAGACCTGCTTTCTCTATTTCTCTTTCACTTATAGAGGCACATTAATACAGGACTTCAGTTCTACGGCTTGACTGAGATGCCAGTACACACACACACACACACACACACACACTCATACAGTCATGAAAACACACACAGTTTTGTCCCAGTCCTCATCAGGCTTTTTAAGTAATTAGTAATTGACTGCTGGAATCTAGGGAGAAACGAGCCTTAATCTAGTTGAAATAAAGGAGAATGAATGCTGTTAAATTATTTATATTCTCACAGATTTGGACTTTCTGTTTCTTTTTACTCCTCTCTTAATTTTTTAGGCATTTTTTGCCTCTTTGTTGCACAAAGATTATAAGGAAATATGTACAGCTTAGATGTACAATCCTGTGACTGTATGCACTGAACTCATCCTGTGCTCAGCTCTCACTGAGTTAATCCTTTATTAACTTTAATGTAACGGTTTGTTAACGACAGGGTTGTGGGATTCTCATGTGAAGCAACCGAGATGATTATTTTTTTCTCAGGAGTCCGTCCTGCAGTCCTCTTGTACTAATCATTTGGCAAGCATCAAAGATGTCATGCCTTTCGTCCATTGATAGTTGCATTAAATGTCATGAATCATCTGTGAAGCGAGGTAGTTCCTGTTCTCACTTCAATGATGGCAGCTACAAACACCAGCCTCTTTTTCTACTCCCCTGAAGTTAACAAGCCAGAAATGTAGCGTTTCCCAACAACGATCAACAGTTGCACAGTTCATGAATCCGTTTCTGCCGTACAAGTTCCTGTTACTATAGAAACAATAATGTATAAGAACAAGTGCGTTAATATGAATCTGTGATTCGTTTTATGATGGCTGGTAGTACCATCAGTGCTACCGTTATAGAAAATGAATCGACACTGATTAATTTTGACCAGTCTGAACAGTGATTTCAGTGTTCTGTGACAGAGAACATCATTTATAAACCAAGTTATGCGCTTGTTCAGAAGCTGACTCGAAAACTCGTAAAGACACTTCTTGACCGGTTTCTCTTTCCTGTCTCTGCAGTGTCTTCATCCTCCTTTCCAGCTATTTCCCTTAGTTCTTTCAGAGGAAGCCTGATCAGTGGCTTTAAGGGGTAAGTGCAAGAGCGTGTGCATTTGTGTTTCAGCCTAAGGCCAGACACCCACCAACACTTCTTTTACTTCATGCATATGGATGATCCCCCCCCCCCCTCCAACCCCCCCGGTCATGCTGTAATGGCTCGAATGCCTAAATTCAGTAAGAGAAGAAATGCATATAGTCTCACAGCCGCAATCTGAATGTAAACACACACACACACACAAATCCATTACTTTGTTAGAATGCAGCTCTCTATATTGACATACGTTATCTTTGTTCAGGAATTATAGGCAGCTATATTTGTGCGCCTAAGTGAATTAAAAGAACATCTGTACTGTTTTTTTTTCCTCTAAATGACTTAAGATGTCACTTCACGCAGTGGACATCGTGTTGCCCTGTGTGTAGCAGTGTTTAGCTGAGAGAATAAAACTGTCGTGTGTGTGTGTGTGTGTGTGTGTGTGTGTGTGTGTGTGTGTGTGTGTGTGTGTGTGTGTGTGTGTGTGTGT
>JAQQZR010000038.1:18150608-18160609 GCA_030068235.1 Notoglanidium macrostoma | reverse complement strand
GTGAGTGTGTGTGAGTGTGTGTGAGTGTGTGTGAGTGTGTGTGAGTGTGTGTGAGTGTGTGTGAGTGAGTGTGTGAGAGTGTGTGAGCGTGTGTGAGCGTGTGTGAGCGTGTGTGAGCGTGTGTGAGCGTGTGTGAGCGTGTGTGAGAGCAAGTCTGTATCTTGAGGCTCATTTATGGATTCTGACAGCCTCAGTTTGTTACGTGTGTGTGCTTGATTCAGTCTGAACTGTCTGTGTGTGTATCTATGTATACTCTTAAGTGTGTGTGTAAAAGGCTGGCTGTCAGACTGCAGACTAAACTGTGTGTTTGTTCAGGCCTCAGCACTGGTGTGTAAGCAGGTGGGAGAGATGGAGATGGGCTCTCTGTCTCATCTCACTGTACTAAACCGTGTGCTTGTGTGTGTTTGTGGCTGTCAGCTGCCAAACACACATTATCCTATACACGCTTCATTTGAGCCTGCAGCAAAGCTGCTTCTGTCAGCAATACACACTAATACCCACTCTAGCCTTTGCTGCTTTATTAATTCATCTTTATATTTGTGTCCGCCGTAAACGTACTTGTGTGCATTTGACAGTGCAGATGAAATTATGAAGGAAACATTTAATAATCTTTTCTTTCCCAACCCAGAAACCACGGCCTACTTTCTCTTTAACCTGTTTGATGGAATGACCGAGACGGAGGTGCAGGCCAAAGAGGAGATATTGAGAGAATACCTGAACCGACTCAACAATATGGTGTGTCCCTGTATTCGTCACTGGCAGCTCTGCTCTTATAAACATTGTTGACCACATAATACTTGTGTGCCAGCTCATTTGTATCTCGCCGTGTTGACCGTGGTGGATGAAATTGGATTTTGTGTTTGCAGAACATCATCATTCATGTGAACATCTACAAAGGAATCAGGAACATCCTCAATTCGTACCACGTGCCAGAGCTCATTAAGGTACAGCTTACTAGGCAAAACTGAAAGTAATTTAGTAAGCGGTCTAAATAATAAGCAAATGGTAGCAAAATGTCGATCTCGTTCTGCAGGACGTTCTTGCTCTTGTGGACAAACAAACGAGAGAAGACGACAGCACTGACTTTAAGGTAAGGGTTTTTTTTTGTTGGTTTGTTTTTCTTTTGTTTTTTAAAAGCTGAAATGCCTGAGATGTGTGCATGCACGAATGGAGTAAGGGCATTTTATTGCATCAACCCTAAGATGTCTGCGTATAGTATTTGAAGGCTGTACAGAGAACCAATCTCTGATCCAGTGGTCTGTGCTTCACTTCATGTGATCTCATGTTTGGACCGAATCATGTGTGAAAGCCATCTGCTTCTGGGGCAGTGTGTTATAACGTGATTGGTGGAACTGCTCACCTTTTTTTTTTTTTTTTTTTTTTTTTTTTTTTTTACAACTTGAAATGTGAAATGCATGTTAAGATCTGCAAAGGAGACCAATTTGTCATCTTGATGTATAAAATACACTGTGTGTTTACACACCTTCAGTACACTTAATGATTGCCTCTTCCATATGAGCCCAGAATTTATCCTGATTATGGGTTTTGGGATTCGATTAAGTAGGAAAACCTCCTAAATTAATCTTAATGGTTGCCACAGGGTCTTGAAGGGAAACTAGCCATTCAGGAGAGAAGACTGGAAGAGCTGAAATCCAAGGGGATGCTGGTTGGAAATGCGTTCAGGCAGCTCATCGCTGCGCTGTGTGCTGAGGAGGTGAGGTTGATCATTTTCCCTCATGCTGTCTAGGTCTCTTATTTCTCCTTCTGGCTTTGTGTAAAATGTGTATGGTTTTGGTGTCTTCAGAACCTGGCCCATGCTCTGGAGCTGAAAGCTCAGCATGAGAACGAAATGACTGCCAGTTGCTATGCCCTGCTCATCAACCTCTGCTGTCGTCACGACAACCCAGAGGAAGCACTTAACCTGAAGAGAGAGCTGTGAGTTTAACGTGGACCCATGTTACTTAATCTTCCAGGAAATGAATTTGTTAATTTTATTATTATTTTTTTAATATATTTTAGCTTTGTGTGAAAAGCTGAGAAGAAACAAAGTAGATGTTTTTTCTAAATCCCGTGTGATTCATTTCCAGTGGTGTGTGAGACCCTGATCACCACTTGTGTCGAATTATTTATCCCAAATAAAGCTGTAAAGCACAAATGTTCCATTTTTTATGGCTACCCAGAAACATACAGGTGTAAGTTTTACTTCATATATTTGTGATTTCTCTTCTGTCTAGGGCTCGTAAGGACTCGGAGGTCACGCTGGATGCCAACAAATACATGAGCTTGGTCAGGGTGCTCTCCAAACATGGCAGGATTGAAGGTTAGTCCATCACATGGTGTAAATACACACGCACACT
The DNA here is from genome assembly GCA_030068235.1 of Notoglanidium macrostoma. NCBI lineage: Eukaryota > Metazoa > Chordata > Actinopteri > Siluriformes > Auchenoglanididae > Notoglanidium > Notoglanidium macrostoma. Next base: position 18,158,252 of record JAQQZR010000038.1, on the reverse strand, counting down.
GAAAATATGAGAGAAATCAGACCTATAATTAATAGAAAAAAATCCTAATGAAAAGGTTCTTTTTTTTTTTTATTTTTTTTATTTTTTTTTTTAACCAAACATCACAATTATTGGCACTCCTATGAGAAATATGTAACTAAAAATGTTTTTTTGGCCCCACAACCACCACCCCTTTATCAGAAGGACTGTTAAGACTTTATTGCTAGTTATATTCTTATTTACTGTTTATTTTACTTTAATTCAATCTGAGTGAGGCAAATTCCCTTAGTTAGCCATCAGTTTGGGGATGATTAGCATTTTGACACATTTTTAAATTGTGTACTCTATAGACCTAGACAGTGGATATAAAAATTGGCTACATGCCTTAGATGATAAATTTAAAATAACCTGAGCTGTAATGAACCTGCCTGGAATTGGATGCCAGTGTATTGAACTGCAAATATAAGCACCTGCAGTTCAATAGATGCTGCTAGAATTTTGACTGTAACTGAGGCAAAAATAGAGATGTTTGGTGTTCAACACTCAAGGTGGGTTTGGAGTGGAAAAGAATAGTTATACAGCGAAAAAACTCTAAAACCCTGTTAAGTGTGGTGTATGAGCTGTGACGATGCGAGGCAGTTTTTCCTCCAAGCGCCCAGGGAACCTTGTTACAATACATGGCATCGTGAACTCCATGAGGTCCCCGGAGTTCTTAAATGAAATCTCTGACGTCCTCTACCAAGAAGTTACATCTGGTTTGTGCTTGGATCTTCCAGGAGGACGGGGATCCTGAACATGCTTCAAAGTCCAGACGAAAATGTTTCAATGACTACTAAATCAAGCTCGTGTTAAGTTTTATAAGTTTGCTTAACATAGCAAAGCTTGAATGCACAGTGGTGCGATTCACCCAAGCACTATCTACAACATCCTGGGCTTTATTATACAGCATGTACACAAAAGCAAGCCCTCCCTCCCAATTTACGTTTGTAGATTAAGAGCCCATCCAAATGGAAATCTCCTTTCGATAAACTCAACTTTATGGCTGGAAGATTTGTCATCTGTCTCTGAAAATAATTTATAGCTTTGTGCTTTCCTGTAGAAGAGACGTTAAAAAATGTTCAATATTCACCGAAGGAGTCACAGTTGAGGGATGCACCTCGTAGTGGACTAAAAGTGCCTGAAATATTACATTGCATGCAATGTTTCTATTGGTTTGCTTAATTACTTGCTTTATTGGCTAAACCTGCGTGCTTTAGTGCGATCGTCTGTGAAGCCTCAGACATCCATCTCTTTGGACAGCCATGTTAATCAGCCATTATCTGAATTCTATGGTGGGTTTCTTCATGCCCATATATGACACAATTACAATAAAAGTGTTTCCTCTTTGCTTTTGTGCATGCAGTGATGGTGAAAATATATCCTCGCACTTCCTTTTCACCATGTGTGTCACTCTGGGCCCCCCTTACAGACTCCTCCTGTCATAGAGCGGAGGAAAATTACAGGACTGGCGCCACTTTAACGGAATTACGGAAATCCGTCCTGATACTAATGGCATATCATGCTGGGGGAGGGGGGATTGAGCATTACACACACATTCACAAATTTACATGTGAATTCAGGCGAAGGCGTGTAATGAGGGACATGTGTGTGCACCGGCGAGTGTGTGCGTTTATGTCTGTCAGCACAAGCAGGCGGCCATTAGCCCGCCGGTGTACAACGGAAGCTTGTCTCCCACATTAACACACCTCAGTGCTCTGGTACAACCAGCCCTGCTTGAAGATCATGACTCATTGCACTGGCGCACAGCGGCTGCCGTGTCTTTTAACAGCTCTGTTTTTCCTTCCTTTCTCCATCCAGCCACCCCTCCGTCTCTCCCTTCTTCACTCGTTCTTCGCTTACTCCACATTTTTTAGAGTGGAACTCTAATCGAGTGTATTTGTATAAAGACCTTGGACAGAATAGAGGATGTATATAATTTCCCCCAACCCCCCCTGTGTGTGTGAGACGGAAATCTATTTGGACGCCAACTGATTTGCGGTTGTGTCCAAACTCAAGAAGGCTGCGTTTTCTCCCCTTTGTGCTTCGCTTCTGGTTTTTGTGAGCCAGGCTGTCCTGGTGGGCAGATGAGGTCAGCGTGATGGGATTTTTTTTTTTTAGGAACTCTGTTTGACGTCTCATGCCCGTTCATGAGCACCGCAGCGAGGCGTTGAATTCCTGAGCTGTTGGGAATGTTTATTATTTACTTGAATCTAATTCACACCAGCAGTTTTCTGACGCACGCCCATGAAACAGATATTCTTTCAATCCAATCCACAAAGACTGCAGCAGGGCAACTCTCACTTTTCTTAGTCAATCTCTCTTTTTTTTTTTTCAGTAGCATGCTTTATATAAGCTGCATTCAACTCCCTCAGTTTATGAAAATCATCTGCAGCAATGTCACAACTGAGCAAACTGTGGTAGGTTGTAGGATAGTGATGCTCATGGTTAACCCAAAGATAACAATGCATGCGCCGTCTGATCATTGTCCTACGCCACAGTTTCCTTAAGCTTCAACTTCAGCGGTCTCTGTCCACTCGGTTTCGTTGGCACTGTTACACATTTGGTCATTAGTTTTCTTGATGTATTTGATGCGCGTTGTCATACCTTTTCATACTTGTCTATGGTGTATATAGGTAGATGGTTGGTGCATGCTGCTCCCGTGTTCACGAACCGTCCGATATGAGTTCAGGATTATACTGTGGGTCCGATGGGATATCAGCGAGTAGTGTGTATGTGAGGAGCCACTTAAACCTTTATTACTTGAATTTATATCCAGCTGTTAACTGACACCACATCACCACTCTGGATCAGACGGACCAACTGCTGGGATCCTGATTCAACACCACTTCTCTCCTGAGATCCATAATGGCAGAGTGGTCTTGAGTGAACGGAATGTAATCTTACTAAAGCACCCTCTTAAACACAGCATGACCCCTCCTGTTACCGCTGTCTCCTGCCACTGGCCCTCCTTTCCTAGCCCAAGCGAATCTTCTTTTGCCCCGTCAATTTCCCCTCGGCAGCCGAGAGAACTGGGACAGGGATTTGCATAACAACGGTACACAAATTAGGGGGAGATGAAAAGACACGCAAGAATTTGTGTGTATGTTGGGAGCATGGGACAGTGATGTACTGTTGAGCTGTCCAATTTAAATACAGCATGCAAACCTGTTATGAAAATAGATTGTTAGAGCATAGATTATGCAAAACTCACTTGCCTGTAGCCCTCCAGTTTCAATTCTTCCAATCACTGGAGGCATTTTCCAGCATTTCGTGAGGCCCTTTCACATGACATGGGTTTTACAATCTTTTTAAGTTTCTAGTGCTTTCAAAATATGCCACCTTCTGAACGGAATCTGGAGAGAAAATGGGCAGTGTCTGGCTAGTGAATGCAAGTTTTATAGAGCTTGTAGAGGATAGGATGGCACATCTGTTGATGCCTCCTTTCATGTGCCCTTGCTGCTCGAATCTGATGGCAACACATGTCCGTTATCAAGCAGCTACAGAAAATGAAAGGCAAACGGCGAATTTCCTTCATCAACATTGTGACAGGATGTATGGGGTAGAAACTGGTGAGAGTAGGAATGTTGCAGACCATGTACTTTGAAAGCAGCATGACAGACTTGGACATGAATGGAGTCTGGAAAAGGTACTTTCAAAAAGGAAAGGCTGCCGTTCATACGCGCTCTCTCTCGCTCGCTCTCTCTCTCCTCTCTGCAATCCAGCTTTGGATGATTAGTATCGTCTGTGCAAACAGGCCCTATCGGTATCAACCCATTAGCGAGCCTCTAAACAGTGCGTAAACACATCTTAATTATCTGGCTTGGTGACAAAGCAGATGTTGAGGTGGAAAGAGGGGTTTGTGGAGCTGGTGAGCGGCAGACCCTTGCCCTCTGCCAGATGGGAGCATCTCCTACTAAAAAAGCCTCCATTACGCTGTGTGATCAGCAGCGGGCCTGTGACCGCGGCCCACCGGGTTCACGCCGGGCACTCGCCGCACACCTATAATTTACCGGGATGCTTTCACAGGGAGACGCGAAAAAAAGCAAGCCACCATTGTGGGGGCCCGGTAATTGGAGTCTCGTTTAGAAATGCAAGTAGCAATTAGCGGCGTATTGGCATTATACGCCAGCATTTGCATTCCCGCTGGGTGTAAAATGTTGTTTTAATAGCGGTTTGTTTTCCCCACATGAAATTATCTAAGGGGCCTTTTATCACCTCCTCCCCTCCCTTGTTCTCTCACTGGCGCTAAAGCGTGCATCAGCAGCAGGCCCATCAGGGGAGAGACCAGTTTCCTGTCACAGATGTGAACTTGCTGAGGAAGAGCCGTTTAAATATCTTGCACTGGCTATACCCAAACCTAAGCCTTTAGAAACTATTCATTACTTAATTTGTTTTCCAGACTCCCAACCCACCTCTTCAGCTAATTAACAAGCCCTACATGAAGTGTGAGTGATGGAGCCAGGAAGACGTTTAAGTGTGTCATGCAGTAAGGAGCAGAACAGAGACCTGCTGTTTTGGGGGAATTTAGACCTTCAAATTTAGGTTCCAGTCTTTTGTGAGTCCTCTGATGGTGCTTAATTTTAAGCATTTCTACAGCCAATGTCTGACATGTGCAGGTCAACAACCATTCATTCTTTTGTATTCAGAGTGCTTTGGGGTTTGTTTGTGTTTTTTTTCCATTTGTGAAAACCCATTTATACCCAAGGAAAGCTGTAAGCAGTATTGCTAAGTCTAAGGAGTTCTTAAAACATTCAAGGATGACAATTTATTTGCTTTTATTTTAAAAGTTATATTTTGCTACATATCCTCGCTGGCCACTTTAAAACCAACAGTTATACACTTGGTTATTCATGCAATTATCCTATTAGCCAATAATGTAGCATCAACATAGTCCATACGACCATGCAGTTAAAGGTCAAAAGCAGATGGGGTGGGTGGGGGGGGGATGTGGTCTCGTGACGTTGACTGTGGTACGGTTGTTAGTGCCAGATGGACTGGTTTGAGTATTTCAAACTGACTGACAAATTAACTGGTTGGAGCTGACAGGAAGGCTATAGTATCTCAAATAAGCATGCTATACAACTGTGGTGAGCAGAAAAGCATCTCCGAATGCACAAAGCGCCAAACCTAAAATTGGTTGGATTGCAACAGTAGAAGGCTCCATCAGGTTTCACTCCTGTCAGTCAAGAGCAGAAATCAAAGGCTATAGTGTGCACAGGTTCACTGAAACAGGAGAATTGAAGCTTGGGGAAAAACCAAGCAATGTTTTTCCTACCTTCATCTATGCAGTTTTTGTGCATACTAATATTGTATCTTAATAAAGTGGCGCTGTGGTGGTTTCTGTAAAAATGGCTTGGGTAACTTTTGTCCATTCTGGTAAGGTGTGCTACTTATTCTGAACTTACTGTATGAAAGGCATGATTGGACACACTTCCAAAATGGCCAAGACCCTATCTGATTTCAGATCTCTCTCTTGCACACTCTCTCTCTCTATCTCCTTCCCTCTTTCTCTCTCTTTCAGAGGTGGTGGACATCTTGAAAGAGATGAAGGAGAAGAACGTGAGGATGTTGGACACCACAGCCACTAGGTTGTTCCACATACTCAACACAGCTGCTATGAAGGGGGACATCGCCACCATTAGGCGCCTGCAGGACACCGTGTTCACCTTAGGCCTGCTCAAGCCCACCAGCAACCTCTGTTCGCCACTGGTTTCTGCTTACCTGGAGAGGTGAGTGGTAATAAATCCTGCCAAATTGCATGCTGTTAGAAACTTTAGGAAGGTTTCAGACTCACTAAGTTGCAGTGATTTAAATCCCCATGTTACCAGAGGACTAAATGGACTGTTTATCCTTACATGAGCAGGATGGTTATCGTTTGTCTTTGGGCTAAATTGCAAATTTCTCTAGAAATAAAAAAAGCGTTTAGCTTCTCAAGCTGGCCCCTCAGCCCCGCCCCCCGGTCTCCTTTGAGGTATTGGCGAGAGCTGCTTTTAAGAAGATCAGCTCATTTGCATGTTAATTACGTGCCCTGTGCTAATTGCTGGATTTGTCAGGGACATGCAGAGCACTGCGTAAGTGCCTCCCCCCCCCCTCCCTACTGGGAAATACATGGGTTTACATGGTGTTAGTAAATACACACACACACACACACTCGCTCACTTGGTTCCCCTTCCAAGACTGTTTGTTTTCCTGTCACTCGAGTGGCGCAAACACACCAGCACGGTGTGAGGTTTAATTGCTGCCTCGTGTACGATAAGCTTTCTAATTTAACTCTGGTTCATTAGTGAGAAGAAACATGGGGAAACCGGGCGCCTCCCGGCATGGAGGCAGATAAGCTCGTTCACACTCGGACACACACACACACACACACACACACACACATTCTCACAATGCAATTGGCAACCAGACACTCATGTACACAAGTTTTGGTTAAAGACTAGGACAGGAAAGATGAGAATGCACATCTGCACACATCTGTCATGGGGTAATGTGTTCTTACGCTATAGTGGTTAGTGTGAGCTATAGATACAGTGACAATATATCACCAGTCATAAAATACATCACAATAAACTCTTCTGAGATATGGCATATGTCTATTTCAATATCATCTGTATTTTTATAACTCGTCCCGACTCCTCCATTATTCACAACTTTTTTTCTGTCCTCACATTGCATTCTGTGAGACTGGCCAGTCCTTTTCTCTCAATATGTCTAACTGGAACATGATGTGAAATCCTGATTCTGAAAGAACTGTCTCTCTGTCATCACTGCATGCTAATTGTGCATGTTGTCACAAAAATGCATGTATTACAGGTCCTGATGTTGACATCACATGACGCACAGAAAGTCACTCCTAGCGCCTGCTGCATGCGCCTAACCCTGCCATGTTCTATTTGTTCACAACAGGAACAGTGTCAGAACTTTCTGACCGCACCTCATACTTTAGCTCTGTAGGCTAAATCACATCCCATGCTTTGGGAATGCTACCCATAATTGAAAGAAGTAAAGGTCTGAAAGCTCCAGAGGAATTATAGTGTGAACAGAAAGGGAACGTTTCTGAGTAACGAACTCACAACGTGAGAACGGAGTCTCTTTTCTGTTGGTCCAATTTTTGGCCCATTTTAAGAAGACTAAGTTTGGTTCATTTAAAAAGGACTACATGTGAAAACACAGTGTATAAATGTGCATCTCAAGAAAAAATTATACAGCTCTGGAGACTGCTTAAATTTTTTCTTAAGTCAGCATCTCTGTGTATGGCAGCCATTTCATTCCAGTGTCTGTGATGGAATTCCAGCACAAATATGCATCATTTTATTTAAATGTGTACTGAACACCTGAACCAAATCTTATTTAATGAGTGTAAAAACCACTTCTGTGGTCATCCCTATCCTCTAACAATAGGACCAGTTTGGATGGCAAAAACAGTGCCAGTAGTACCTTGAATACCAGTCAAAAGTTTGGACACGCCTTCTAATTCAAATTTTTTCTTTATTTTTATTACTTTAAAAGAGACTGGATAATGATGGACTGGTGTTTCTCTTTACTTAGGTGAGCGGTTGTTGACAAAAAAGGTTATTAGTGGAATTTCTTTCCTTCTTAATGCATTTGAGAGCAACAGTAAATAGT
>JAQQZR010000038.1:18136186-18150508 GCA_030068235.1 Notoglanidium macrostoma | reverse complement strand
CATGAAGCTGGTTAAGATAATGCCGATTGCATCATCACGGTAAATGGTGGCTACTTTGAAGAATCTAAAATATGAAATGTATTTTGTTTTTTTGGGTTTTTTTTACACTTTTTTTCGTTTACCACATAATTCCATATATGCCATACGTGTTGCTTCATAGTTTTGATGTATTCAGTAATGTTTTACAACGTAGAAAGCAAAAGGAAATAAAGAAAAACCTATTAAAAAGAGTAGGTGTGTCCAAACTTTTGACTGGTAGTGCAGATATTTTTGTATTCTATTTTAATTGATCATGGCAAAAGAGTTAAAAAGAAAAGTTTTGAGTGAGAAAAAGAAGGGTTCAATTCTTGCCTTACTGGCAGACGGATCCAGTGAAACAGCGGCATGAAAGACTAGTAGAAAGCAAGGCGAGACGCAAAGCTGTGATTTAAATGTCAGGGTTATTCCACCAAATACTGATTTCTGAAAAAGTTCCAAACATTAGGATTGTGTTGGGTAAAATTGAATATGACCAGTTGTCATTTTCTGCAATTAAATGCTCTAAACGACAGTATTTGTATGTGGAGATGCTGTCAGTAGTTTACGGAATAAAACAAAAAGACTCGGACCCAGACCTAGAAATAGTAAAACCAGAGAAACTGAATAAACCCTATTAAACGCTGTTAGAAATCCTAAATATCATGATGCATCTTGTGTATTGTGAAAATGTCTTCAAATCATATCATATGATATGATTTTTGCCTTATTGCCCACCCTTAGCGTGAAGTGATGATATTGTCTTCTCTTCAACCCTCCCTTGTCCTGTAACTTTTTTTTTTTCCTCAAAGTCTTCAACGTGGCCCCACCCATCTTTGTCTTTCTCTGATTTCCCATCAACCCGCCCTCACTATATCTCTGTCTTCCCCTCTCTGCCATCCCTATCTCCTCTCTGTCTTAGAAAGCGGTGCGGAGGGGAACAAAGCCGTGCATGTCAGTATGTCAGCTATAATGACTTAATGAACGCTTCTCTATGGGATTAACTCTGACAGCCATCAGCACGTCGCCACGCCGACCACAAGCGCCGCTCCTGATCCATCCGTCTCTCCCCCCATACTTTCACATGACTGGAACAAAGAGACGTGGCAGGAACTTTTTTTTTTGCACAAGGGGGCTGGGAGTGATGTAGTAACAGTAACAGGAAGGGAGGAGAACTGTGCTGTCAACTGGGCATGAAAAGTCTGGCACTTTTTTTAAATAATAATAAAGAGAGCTCCTTGCACGCATTTGACAAAGGTTTGTGTGTGTGTCAGAGGAGTGATTCAGGATGTGGTAGTGGGAACATTTGAAGAGCAGGGATGCAGGTGGACATGACAATCTTGTCATGCGACTAGACAACTGTCATGTTGCTCTGTGACTGAAACTTAACCGTGGATCACAAATCTTGGTGTCGGTGCTCTGACAAGCGCGCACACACACACACACACACACACACACGTATGCACACACACTTCATCATGTGCATATTTTTTAACAATACAAAAATCCCCCAATGTTTTAGTGGTCTCCTCTTTCAAGAACATGGAATAGATGATAACATGGGTGCCAGTCTGTGGAACAAAAGAGGAGGTGGGCACGAACGAGAGGGAAAGAGAGGAGAGGAGCCGGGAGGAGGAGGGATGAGATGAGCTTTCTTGTCTAATTCTTCAGGTTCTCTGCGCAAAGCACTCACTCACGCTTTTTTTTTTTTTATTCTCCTGCGACTTAATTGGCTGGAAAGTGCTTGACATGCAAAGTTGGTGACATTAACGGGTACATGTTGCAGTAAAGGCTGAACGCCAGTGACAGCTAAATTGTATCCAGGGAAATTATGAAGCCTTCAACATGGTTAAGCCCCCCCCCCCCCCCCTCCCCGAGGGGAGCGTAGTTGGCAGCAGGGGTGGTTAGCAGCGGTAGAGGGGGGTAATTGCAGTTTTGTAGGCTTCATATCCTGTTGATGGCACTGAATGTTTCTCTGAAAAGTTGTTTCTTAGCCATTAGGTTTGAATTGGATGTTGGTTTGGGAATGGAATGGGCCTTTACTAAGGGTGAGGGACGTGAGCTATGGGGGATTAGTGTATTATTGTGGTTTTTTTTTTTTTTAACACCCGTATCAGAGCTTTTCCTTAAAACATCTGCCATTTGTGTTTTAGCTCTTACTGAAAAGTAACTTTTTGAACTTTTATTTTTATATTGGATCTGATTATTGTTGTATTGTATTGGGCATGTCTGTGCCTCTCTCTCATATACTCCTGCTTCCCTCTCTCGCTCGCTCTCTCTCTTCCCGTCGAGTGCATTGCTCAATCAGCTGGCGTGTGCTTTGAATTGGCTCTTGACTCCTGCTTGATGAATAATATTGCTGCTCTTCATTTCAATTAAGCGCGATTGCCTAAGAGGAGTTATCATGGGCCAGGCTCAATCACCACTGCTCTTGTTTTGTCCATTCTCGCCACTCCTCTTCTCTTATTTAGCCCACTAGCGGGGTCACCCCTGTCCGAGACACGTTCTCCTGCCCTGCTGGATAATCTCAAGGGTCATGCCCGCCACAGAAATTATACCTGTTAAAACCCCAGTGGTTCACTTTCCCACCCTGCGTGCCCCCTCCCTGCCGGTGCCCTCTCTGCTTTGACCTCGCCGTGATTGGCATGGTAATTACCCAATCACTCGATGGCTGCCATTGCAGTCACAATAGAGCGATCGGAGTGGTGTTTTTCTCGTCTGCTCCTCTCGCTTTATCCCTCCGTCAGCCCTCTGTCAGGAAAGCGCTGAGCTCTTTGTTAGGCAGTAGGAGAATGAGGGAGGTAGAAAGAGAGGTAAAGGGAGGGAGAGAAATGTAGCACATGGAGTAGATCTAATTTTGTTGCCTTGTTCTGTCAAACAGCCCAGCAGGGGGTGAAGGCTGGAAGAGGAAGGTGGGGTCTGAGAGAGCTGGGAAAGGCTGCTGACCTTATGTCTATGTCCTTACTGAGAAAATCGCTTTTATTTCTCAATTCAGCTCACTGATCATATATTCATATCACTTCTCTACAAGTCTGATGACTCCTGGGCATGTTCTTGGTAGGAAAGTCTTAGTAATAAAGTTTAACGTGTATGTATGTGTGTGTGTGTACACAGTGGGGATGTGATTGGAGCTCTGGAGGCAAGCATGGAGTGCCAAAAGCAATACAGCCAAATGCCCCGGATTCATGACATCATCTGTCGCCTAGTGGAGAAAGGAGAGACTGAGCCACTGCAAAAAGGTAACACACACACAAAAAGACTGTCCTGTTCATCATTAGAACTTGTGAGGAGGATTGTCTCTAATAGCTTTTTTCCATTGGATGAACTTTTACTAATCCAAATCCAGAACTGGTTGAGTACCTGTGTCTATTTCTCATCGCGCACACACACACCAACACACACTCATCTATTATTAATGGAAGGAGTCTGGGGTGTCGGTGCTTTTTAACTGTCCGGGAGTTCTCCATCATGGAAAAGAGATTTTTGTGTGATAGAAGTAAACACCTCACTGTCATAAAATAAATAAAAAAAAAGATAACTTTAGATAAGCTCATCAATAACCGATCTGACCACAGCTTGGTAAGGAGGCCAAAAATTGTGATCATAATAACTTATAATTAATTGATTGTGCAACCTTTTATGAATCTGTTCCTTTTCAACTCCATCACTGCGTGTGCGTGTGCGAGCGACAGACACCCAGGCCTCCAGTGGGTCTAGTTGAAAAACCTATACGGTCATGTTTTTAATGATCTTTTTTCATGTACAGGCAATGGAGAGGGTTTAATGTTTTTGTTTGGAGCCGAGTGTGTTTGGAGTGTTAAGGATGTGAGACCTCTAGGCTGGGGTGGAGGACCACTTTATCCATACTCCCCCATACCCACCTTAACTTTCCCCACTCTGACTTAGACACACAGCAGACCCGTGGCCCTTCCCCAAACACACGCTAATGTGGTTTCTCTTTAAGCAAACCAACCTGAAAATGTGTGTGGTATGAATAGAGAAATCAATTCTGTTGGAATTATCTCCTTGGTCTATTCACTCTATTGAGGTGCGTATGCGTGTGTGTGTAATAGTGAAGTGCACCAATGGATGTGCAGAAGTGCTTGAAGTCTTCCAGTGAATGAGTGAAGAGAGTGTATGTAGGAAGGTGAAGTGATTTGAAGCGTCCTGCTCGGCGCAAGAATTCCCAAACACTCACTGTGTGTACAGGCATGTTTTAGTTAAGCTGAAAGCACCCTCTCTCTTGCACACCATATACACACACACACTTGGATGAAGCCTGATTGGGTGTGATTGCATTAAGGGTCTTACTCTTAAGGTGGTTCTTTGCACAGACTTCTGGTTAGCACAGAAAAAAAGCTGAAAATAACGTCCTCTAAATAAAAGCATTCTGGGAATTTATGTACAGGCTCATAATATTTTTCCCCCTCTCTTTCTCTTCCTGTCTCTCTGCACAGCTATGGACTTTGTGAGTCAGGAACGTGGTGAGATGATGATGCTCTACGACCTTTACTTCGCTTTCTTGCAGACGGGCCGCTACAAGGAGGCCCGCAAAATCCTTGAGGTGGGAACGCCAGCATCTTGTTCAAAGCACACTGCTATTTAATCTACACCCATTTCCACAGTTAAATGACTCCGGGCACAAAGCTGAAATTAAGCTATTCATTCCACGCAGTAAGCAAAGCAGGGGGCTGGAGGAGACAAGCATACATAACAGTACAGGTGTGATTATGAAAAGGGCAGCTTTGATTAGCAGTCTGAGCACAAGTGCTCTTTACTGAAGTTTCCCCTAAGTGCTGAGGTGTTGAGCCTTATTTCGTAAGTGGGCATGAATGTGGTTCACTCAGGCATTTCTTCTCACGCACACATTCCGTACAGAGTCTTAGTCAGGTTAATGTCTCTAGACTGGCAGATATGAGCATTGCAAATGGATTTTTCTTGCACATTGTGGTTATATTTCATTGTCTGGTAAGGATTTCCACACTCCATCTTTCAGCGTCTGATTTCGAGTCTCCTGACAAGTTTTAAATGGCTTTCGGGCCGTCTTTACACTCCACTCCATTTTGCGTTCCATCTTTACGTAAGCCGTGAGGTCTCACGAGCCTCGTTTGAACATCAACACGGCTCATATTCCTGAACTTGTATTCCTAAAAATTATTGTTTGTCACGTCCGCTGATGATGTCGCTAACACTTCTGTAGTAACCGTTTCAAACTAGGAAGTGTAATTTGACATGGCGAATGGAGTGATGCACTCTGTGCCAGTATAGGAAATATCAGCAACTTCGGAACTCTGCACAACCAATCAAATTAGTGGATCCGAAGCAACTGTTATGTAAGGCCAGATAAGGACTTTATAGCTTTCCCAGATCATTATTCAATTCAGTGTACAACGTTCATGTATAGAGAGGTGGCGATACATTTGAACACCTGCTGTATCTTAGAGGTCATTTTTGTTTGTTTAGATTTTTTTTTCCCTTTGCTTTCCATATTCATTTTCTATATATTGAGCTGACACGCCTTGCACTGTGTTGTGATGAATTTCTTATTCCTCTTACTCAATAAAAGGGTCTACCCTGTTGCACAATAGCCTCCAATGGGGGAAAGCATCTCGTACCATAGGGTAGATGGAGATGCAAGGAAGCGCTCTTTTTACATGAAAGTAGCTACTTTGATTGACAGGAGAGAGAGGAATGTCCTCCTACATAATCAGAAAGCAAGCTTAATTATGCGCTCACGGTTAGCTGTGGCATCATCCAGAATTTGAACGTGTTTTGGACTTCCCAACAGTAGAGCCATTCGAGTGACCATGTGATCAGAAGCGATAGCTTGGTGGTTCTGTACTTTTATTTAAATGAATGTGCTGAAAGCTTCATTTGCCATGGCAGGAGAATTTCAATTCTTGTGTATACCCTAGCTGTCTAGGTATTTAATCAGTCTAATTGAAAATGTAGTTCAGCCGCTCTTTCAGTCACCTTTACCACGTTAATGCACTCTGTCTTAGTGGAGCATCGGTGGTGAGCTCCTCATGGCCAGCCGTGAGGGTAAAAAGCCCCTCTTGCTCAACCAGGCTGTGTGATTTAGTATAAGGCCGCCACTCAAGCCTCCACTGACTAATTAAAAACAATGATATCTGCATAGCGCCGCCAGATACTGGCATCAGTTGTGACCCAGATAGGGGCTGTAAGTGCTGCAATTGAGTGTTCGGCAGGTGATTTTCTTGTCTGTAATTGTGAGATTATTAATAATAGTGGGTAATTATGTGAAATGAATGTAAACGATTTGATGTAATTAAGATGGTTAGGAAGCAATGCTGAAGGAGTGCTAGGTGTAAGTGCTTGCTAGAGGATGTGACCTGTTTTTAAGAGAGTGACGTTCGTGTGTAACTATTTTAAAGAGCTAATTACCGAATGTACTCCTGCGTCATTCATGCCTTTCAGTAACAGCGGTGCCATTACAACTGAAGATAGAAGATACAGTATTGACATTACAGGTCATTACAGATAATGTCGGAGTATATACAATATCTTACAACAATTCATTACAGTTAAAAATCAACACTATATGAGACGGAGTCTGACGGATTTGGGTTTTTTGGGAGGTTGTTTTGTTTTGTTTTTTTAAAAGAACTACACATGTATGTGTAAACTGAAGAGGATAATGCACAGGAATATAAAGAAATCCATAGAGAAGTGTCTAAAATCCTGCAACAAATATCTCAAAACTTTTCAGATGTTGTAAGAAGACGTACATGGATATTATTTGAAACCTGTGTTTTGCAGAAATGTACTGAAGAATACATGAATAAAACGATATATACAATGCTTAAATCGCACATCAGGTCTCAATGAACAAAATATTCAAGTTGAGAATCTTTATTGATCTATGTTATGTAATTCATGGAGAACGAAATGACGTAAGCGCGGTCACTGGAAACCGAAATCATTAGCCCGGTGATGGCTGCATTCAAAATCGCACTGAAAATCGATGCCTGAAATCACAGACTGGTCCAACCTGTGTGAATTTCATCACAACAACTCGTAATGTGGCTCAGTAGTGTGTAATGGCCCCCATGTGCCTGTATTCACTCCCAACAATGTCTGGGCATGCTCCTGATGAGACGAAGGATGGTGTCCTGGGGGATCTCCTTCCAGACGTGGATCAGAGCGTCAGTGAGCTCCTGAACAGTCTGTGGTGCTATTTGGCGGCGTCTGATGCAATGATACATATTGTCCAAGAGGTTTGATTGGATTCAGATCTGGAGAAGGTGGGGGCCAGTCACTGCCTTCGATTCCTTCGTCATCCAGGAACTGCCTACTCACTCTGGCCACATGAAGCCAGGCATTGTCCTGCACCAGGAGGAACCCATGGCCCAGTGCACCAGCATAAGGTCTAACAACAGGACTGAGGATTTCATCCGGTACCTAACAGCTGTCCGGATAATGTTGGCAAGCACGTGGTGGTCTGTGCGACCCTCCAAGGATATGCTTTCCTAGAGTGTCCTTGACCCACCACCAAACTGGTTATGCTGGATGATGTGCAGGCAGCATAATGTTCACCACGGTGTCTTCAGACTCTTTCACGTCGGTCACATGTGCTCAGTGTGTACATGGACTCGTATGTGAAGAAAACGGGGAGGCAGTGGTGGACCTCCCAATTCTGGGGTTCTAAAGTGAATGCCAACCGAGCCGCACAGTGCTGAGCTTTGAACAATGGTCCCACTAGAGGATGTCGGGCCCTTATGCCACCTTCATGTAGTCTGTCTCCGACCCTTTAGTCAGAAACATGCACGAGTGGCCAGGTGGAGGGCATTTTGTAGAGCGCTGGTAGTGCTCCTTATGTTCCTGTTTGAATCCATACTGGTCCTGCTGCTGGATTATTCTCCTTCCAAACCACCTGTCAAAAATATTGGTGGAGTTTATATTTCTGCTCAAACATGTATGACCATAGCACTTACCCTGACAGTCTACATGCTGAACCACTTATTTAAATATACACCTAATGTACGTGTAGTAAATCCGCTGGGGTCTGATAACAAGCAAGCCGTGGCGTGGTGACTATTCAGTGTGCAGTGGTTGGATGTCCGTGTTCTAGGATACTGAACATGACAAGTCACAAGAGACACATTTATAGTGAAAATGAGTTTTTTGAGTGTTTAAAGCTACTCTTGAACTACTTAAGTGTGACTGTGTCACATATCTTGAATTCTGTTGTCTGTGTGACAATTACTCAAGCACTTGTGTTCCCTTCCTGACTTCCTGTTTCAAAAATGAAACGCACCAATATACAGAATCAAATCATGGCTCACGTCCGTTCCTGGGCACTTTAAGCTCAAAATGGCACCCTTTTTGTTTTGCATGTGCTAACACTTAATAGAGAATATTCATTTTTGTTTAGTTTTTTTTTTTTTTTTTTTTTTCAATAGACCCTACATTTGTTGACCATACATTTTTATATTAAAGTGAACTTCTTTTTTTTTTTTTCCCTTACAGACTCCTGGTTTAAGGGCGAGAGCTGGTCGGCTACAGTGGTTTGCAGAGAAGTGCATTGCAACTCAGCAGGTCAGAATTGCTCATTCACATACTCGTGCACATACTCAATGCCATTAAGACCCATGCTCATGCACAAATTAATATACATACTCCTGCACATACTCGTGCTGAAGTGCGCATGTAATTCCCTTTGCTAGATGGAACCTCTTGAAAACATGGTGGATATGACTGCAAAGCTGTTCGAATGTGACCGCGACGAAATGTACCACTACATGCTGCGCCTCTGCAGTAAGTTCCTTGTGATGCATGCAAAATGTATGCAGATGTGTACGCACATACGGTTGTGTTTGTGAAGCTGCACAGCTGGTGTGAAGGTCAGCGGATGATTTTGATAGTGTGTAGACAGTACATTTGCTCAGTCGGTTGGTCATTTACCCTGCAGTGGATAAGCACTGCACATCTGCTGTGCGTGTGTGTCTGCAACAGAGCCGCAGTCTCAGAGGCCCGTAGACACACACTTAGCCTCACAGCACTTGATTGTTCGCACAGCATGGAGCTGAGTGTCGCCAATAGCTTCCAGCAGAGAGAGAAAATGCGTGTGCTCTATGCACATCTGTGAGTGTGTGCGCAGATAGACAAAACCAGATGAGCGGTAGAACAATGAGTTATTGTTCTATCTCGATCACACTTCCAAATCTTCCAAAAAGGGAAAAGCCAGAGGAGCTCATGGCCCTCATTTGAAGGAAATTTCTAAATTAATTCTCTAGTTAGGAAGCTGATAAAGATGTGCTTTCACCTCCAGCCGGCCAGCACTTTTGAGCCCTACCTTTTTTTGCTATTACATTGTGGACAGAAATCACAGGGCCTTAACACACAATCCTAAAAGAGAGCTTTCATCAATCGAGCACAAACAGCCACTAGGGAAAAAAAACAAATCTGCATGATCATTTGGAAATTCCAGTTAACCAGTGGACTCCAGCCAACCGGCTAGCTGATTTGCATTGTAAAATCAGGCTAATTAAAACCTACCAACCATGAAAACTTGAAATGCCGAAATGTAGGTGTATAAAACAGCAATGCAAAAGCCACAAGATAATCTGGCTGTTTTCACTGTGCTATTGCAGGGTTTTCATAGTTTTAATTCCTGTTTTAATGGGCATGTGCTGACACAGCTGCTTAAATTTGTTGACCTGTATTCTGAATCTCTTTGCTCCCAGCCGATTTCCAGAACTACCAGCTACCCTGCCACACTGACTGGTTTCAGATAGCCACCATCAATCTCCCACAATACTGTACAGGATTTTGAAGCCTCAGTGTAGTTGCAATACAAAACACGAATAGCGTCCTAGGTTAGAGGGTGTGCGCATGAGAATAGAGTTTGGCTTTATAATGGAGTTGGTGTGCATGTGTAATGCTGTCTGCTTGTGCATGTATGTCATGGATTTATTTATAAGACTTTACCTTTCCCTCTACCTTGTGTTCTCCAGAGGACATAAATGACTGGCAAAAGGCTGAAGCTGTCTGGACTAAGATGCAAGAGGAGAATGTGATTCCCAGAGAAAGAACCCTGCGTCTGCTCGCTGACATCCTTAAGAGCAATAACCAGGAGGTGCCCTTTGACATGCCTGAGGTAAAATAAACCCACTAGATTTGTTCCACCTTTTGCAGTCAAATTCAATGTTGAATGTCTGAATGTTACTAATAGGATTTTTAAGAGGATTGTAGAATCCCAGAATTGATGCCAAGAGTTAATATTATAACTATATTATAGGATAATGTTTCATTTAATCCAAATGCAATTATTAAGCCAAAACATTTATGTTAGACATTTACAAATGGCTAATGTAGCTAACAGGTAAAGAAAGTCTTCCTCACCCAAAAGCCTTTCCATAGAGACACGCCCACATCTTTATATACTTCATATACGTAATGTCGTGTAATGCCTGCTGTCCAAGTTAACTGCCCCATAACATTAAAGTAATCTACCCTTATGTCCTCTTTCTGTTTTATGCCTCCGCCACTAAAGTGGTTTCCGTTGCTTCGAGTTCTTCTCGTTTTATTTTGCTCTTATTTTCTTCAGATAACCGTTTAAGACTTCCATCTTTTTGTGACTTTACAAACTGTGGTGCATTAGAAGGACACGTATGTTGTGTTTTATATGAGCAGATGTGGTATGAGCAAACTGAATCCGAGGACCGTTCAGAGGACTTCAAGGAGGAGAGTTTAAAAGTGGGAGAAAGTACTGGTTCCACAGCGTCTCTTTCAAAAGAGACTAAACCCCATGATTATCACCTCACTGTTATGGCTCTGAGCAAAAAAGGGAAAGCTGAAGGTATGCTCTTTATATAACCGTTCAATCTTAACATGGTGTTCTCTTAGTGTTGAACCTGTCATAAATTGTTTTTGCCTATTAATTAGGACACCACAAATTGTATCTGTCTCCTTCCTTCTGTCCCGTTTTGATACAACTTTGCATTAGGTTTCATTATGCTGTGACCAGCCATCTTTATTTCAATGTTTCAGTACAAAACATGGCAGGCGTTTCAAAACTCAAACTTTGACATCTTTATTTCAGCTCTGCTTGTGATGCGATTTTGCCTTCGGTTTCATTTGGTTATGACCAGTCATCTTGAATTATATTAAGAACTTCATTTTTATGGGTTGTCTCCACTTTCCCCTCATACAGAGGCCTATAAGGTGGTGAAGGAGATGCACAAGAAGGGTCTGGCTCTGGGAGCTGGTTCATACGACATCCTCATAAAGGCACTGCTGGCTAGAGGAGACCTGAAGGATGCCATGGAAGTAAAAGACATGTGAGTCTGCCTGTGTCGGTCAGGTCGTCCGGTCACTCTCATTCTGACTTGTGTCATTTGTGTCATAACAATCTCACACACAGTGGCAGATCTTTTAATGCATAGGAAAATCTCATTAATAATATATGTTGAGCATTGTATTATTATAAGAATACAGTATTTTATTTACCATTTAAATTTTTCCATACTAAACATGGCAGGCAGTTCAATTCTCTAACTTTGACATCTTTATTTCAATAGCTTAACATTATACTGATGTTGTATTCTGCGTATGTCAGATTGAACATGCTAATTTAATTTGACGTAAGCAAACAAAACACACATGCACAAGAAGGCCTAATGTCCAGTGCTGTCTCCCTGTAGCTGAGCATCTGAAGTCTTTTCAAGCTCTTGTGATTCCCTGCCTGAGTACAGGGACCCTGCTGCCGATAACCGTTTTGTGTGTGTGCATTTGAGTCCCGTCGATGGCCTTTTAGTCTCGAGTGGAGTGGAGGGCTTAGCAGCCAGATTAAGACGATTGGTAATAGAGGAGTGGAGAGAGAAATAGATGGATGGGATTGTGAACTGGGGGGAGGCAAGAGGGACAGAGGGATTTTTTCAAGCTCGATAAGGAGTGTGACCCCTGAAACAGCGGCAATCTGCCGGGCCGGCTATGCTCTAGGCCCATCGCCATGGCGATAAGGTCCAGCAGCAGCTGCTCAATTGGGCAACAGAGCTAATCTGGACAGAGAATGTAATAAGAAAAATATTTGATTGAGGTTGTAGGGAGCTAAAGGACGGAGGAGAGGGCATCTGGGAGTGCACACGGACACACACATGCACTGACTTTTGCTCCCTCACATGTTCATGCCTTCTTGCTGATTATTTTTGAAAGAGCTTAGATGCCAGTAAAGATGTCCTCAAAATTTATGCTACACACAGATGTTCTTGACCTTTATGTTCATGTTGTCCATTCTTAAGTCTTAATAATGTCCTCTCTTTCCACACAGTGCTTCCAAATATATTGCAGGATTCAAGCTGAGTGAGATGGCCAACAACCTCCAAATAGTCACACTAGTAAAGCAAGAAGACATTAAAGGTTGGTCAGAGCACCATTTTCTGTATAACCAATTATTTTGTTATTAGCATCTTGTTTTCAGCATTATTACAAAATAAAGCTAAATCATTACAGTCTGTCTCTTTTGTCTGTCTTTTGCGTGAAGGAGCCTTGGCTACTCTTAAGGACATGCAGCAGTCTGACCAGGTGCCCTCTCATCTGGCTATCACCCGATTGGTCCAGGGCCTGGGTAACCACGGTGACATTGAGGGCATCCAGGAAGTGGAGGGCATGGTTAAAAATTTAGGAGCCTCCGTCAACTTGTCCTACGTGCTGTTTGTGAACAACAAGGCTATAGCTCATATCAAAAAGTGAGCTGTGCTCCTCTGTCCATCTGTGTGTGCATGCCTGTGCGTCTGAATACCTGTGCGTGCGTGCGAGAAATATCTTTGGTAATTTGATTTCAAGTGGACTGATTTCTTACTCCCTAAAGCTCTGAATCCACTACAGCCAGCTGTCCTCATATGCCTCAGCTTGTTTCCGCCCTCATCCCCCTCTTATTATTCCAGCCCCAGATCAGCTGTGATGGCTAGAGCTACACAGCTTGAATAATTTACCATGGGCCAAGCTAATGCGCTGGCCTGTTTCCGGAACCTTCCATCTCACCTCTTAACCAGTCATTTTGGCTCAGCTGTGCTCTCTGCACGTGTCACTGTGGTTTAGGCCCAGGCGGGGGTCAGAGTTCACTCTGACAGCAATGTCCACTGAGTCGTGAGGAAATGCATTGCTCTTGTGTTGTCCTCTGCTGTCTATTGCTGACAGCACAGGAGCAGCATCTGCGACTGGCCCAGTGCTCAACTGGGAATTTTAATGTAGCCAATGAAAGTTTCAGATCCTTATTATTCTGTGAGCAAGAGCTACCATCACTTAACTCCATTCAGGTGTGTATAGTTGCTGTGACATTGTTTTATCCATAAGTATGCAGTGACGTGCAAAAGTTTGCATTCCCTTACTTGGAAAGCTGTACATTTAATGCCAGATTTTATAGAGGTTTCATTATTGTCACAAAATAGCAACAAGGGCTAAAATGGTTAATGGTAATATATTAGTTAAAGCTAATCAGGTCCTGTTGTTGGTTGTGGAGTTTCTTCAGCAATTCCTTTGTGTCTTATGTGCTGTATCCCAATTATGATTTAAACTATTAATAGTTTAATAATTATTGGCATACCTAAACACTTTGAACACCTTTTCTACCTTTCTCTAGCTCTGTGAAAGGGCAAGATCTTTCTGTTTTAGTTCTTGTGATGGCTTTTTTTTCCCCCATATAACCTAGACATTAACACATCAGGATATTGCTTGAGTGCTAGCCTGTTCTTCATTAAAGAAGACTTATCAAACATGCTGATTGTTTTTAAGTCATTCGATACCATAATAAAACATTCCGATACCTTTTGAGGCATTAAAATTAATCATCAAAGTCTGTTTTCTGGAATAGAGATGCAATTTTCATTTTGTTCCTCCAGATACCATGGCAGATGCAAACTTTTGTACACAGCTGTACAGTACAGTACAGTGAGAGAAATGTTGAGTAGAAAACGGACATTGCTGTTTCTTATGTTGTGATTGTTCTGCAATTATATTAATGTTTTATTCTCTTTCTCTCGCACAACTCAGTGGTGACATTGGCAGTGCAGTGGAAGAGCTCGAGGCTTTGTACACACAAAACACAGATGGTCCCCAAAAAAGTATTGCCTTTGTCTTCCGCAAAGTTCTCGAAGCCAACAACAGTGATGCACTTGATAAATGTAAGCCATGTGACCTTTCTCACCAGCAAGAACCTATAGCCTTTGAGCTTTATATATATATATATATATATATATATTTGTGTGTGTGTGTGTGTGAGATATATATATATATATATATATATATATATATATATATACACAGTGACTGACAAAAGTCTTGTCA
>JAQQZR010000038.1:18123172-18136086 GCA_030068235.1 Notoglanidium macrostoma | reverse complement strand
TGTGTGTGTGTGTGTGTGTGTGTGTGTGTGTGTGTGTGTGTGTGTGTGTGTGTGTGTGTGTGTGTGTGTATACACATATACATATACACACACAAATATGCATTCATATACATGAACTGTGGTGTCACTGTGCCCATTACACTGTTATTAACTGTACAGAATTTACATGCCTGAAATAATTATACTCCTACATATGCTTCAAATTAGGGTTGTGCTGGTACCATTTTTTTTTCATGCTGAGTGCTAGTGTGATGTTTTGGTACTTGTCAATTCTGATACAGAAATTAGTAACTTACTTGGTATTAAGCAATCGGGGGCATCATAGAACATGTTAAAAATCAGTGCTGTGAACTCCACTTTGACTCACAACCAAATTATAGACTCTGGTGAGTAAGTAGAAAGGCTACAGCTCTGCGTGCTCAGGTCAGCCGCCTTCACACACACTACTGTTTAACAACCTAACATGGGTACTTGTATTGTAGGAAGATTCTGTAGTATCTCTTCTTTGTATTTTCAGAGAGTACAATTTGCAGTCTGCTTTGATTTGATTGCCAATATTAATCGTGAACACGTTCGGATGGCTGTCATTTTTTGGTCGCGTGTTCATTAGCAAGATAACATGCACCAATCTTATGTCTCAGAGAGCACAGGCCTCTGCCAAGGACGTTAGGCCACTCTTTTACCATCTAAAAATCTCCAACCGCAACCACTGTATATGTCTAGAGATATTTTCCAGTGAAATTCTCAGTGTATTTCCACATTGGCTATGTTTTGTCATTATTGAATATAACTTATTATAAAATTAAATGACCAAGTAATTTGAACAGTTATATTGATAATTGGAACATGCTCATGCCAGACAGTAGTAGAAGCAGCAGTTATGACATATCTTTTACTATAAAGAAGAAATCTTATAAAACAAGATCTATCTATCTTTCAGCTACAGTGAACCCCTAGTTTTTATGCATTAACTGCATTATAATGTTCTTAAATGGTATATGCGTGTAATCAGCCATGCTCTATATCCATTAACAATACACAAATATTCTCTGGAAACTGTTCTACACCTCTGATTGGAGTGTTTTTTACGTGTACAGGTATTTTGGATAACTGCTTACCCGTTTCAGTGTTAATGCATTTGTAGTCCAAATACTTCTTATGCCATTATTTGTTCAATCATTTGTTAGAAGAGCTACATGAACTGTGATTGTGAATAGGGAAATATTAAGTTTTTTTGTTTTGTTTGTTTTTTTTTTTAACTTTTTTAACATTTAAATTTTAATGTGAACTTTAATAGATAGACATTCAGTAGATTAATATGATGGCGTATATAATGCATCAATTTATAATACACTACCAAGTATTGTTGTGTTTCACTAACCACGCCCCTCTCCCTCAGTGAGTGCCATGGCGGAGCGGCTGTGTAATCACTTTGCCACCTACAGACCTGCTATTGACCTCTTCCTGCAGTATACAGATGCAGGCAGGATAGAGGACGCCAGGTTGCTGCTGCAGGTAACTCGATTCTCCCACAGCTTCAACATTCCGTTTTATTTTCCTCCGACTTACTGGCTCTGCTAACGTTAAGTACTGCTACAGTGATCTCTTGTTCTTTCAGTCTTCGTAATGTGGTGATTGTTAGAAATTCAGCCTTATTCATTGTTTCCCACGAATCCCAATAGCAACACGAACACCTTCTGAAATTGCTGAATTAATCAGCTCCTCAATCCATTGTCCCTGTTTGAATGTCCTTATAGGACAGTTCCTGGATCAGTCAGATCAGCCTGTAAGGTTCTTCTCTTCCTGTGGTTATGAAGGACCGACCATTCCTAGGTTAGCCCTAAAGTGAAACTTCCCCCCCTCCAGAGAGCAGATGAGTGCTTGGCTGGTGTTTTAATTGCTGTGATTGTAGTGAAGGCTTTCAGGCGCTGAGCTGCTTCTGGTCCATGTTAATACACATGCCTGTTAAAACCCCTCCTGGGTCTCTTGGCTTTTTAATTTGGCAACGGCAGAAGCAGCAGCAGGCATAACGCACATCATCACGACTGGCTTGTAACATTGACCTCATTGCCACTGAAGCCAGAGCAGCTCAGAAGTTTTACAAATCATCATGCACACACTGACAGTCCAGCAGCCTGTATTCCAACCAAATCCATCACCCTGTATACACACCACCACACAAATTACTTGTCCAATTTGCTGAAACAAACATCATTTATAGTATGCATGGTTTACAAGAATAGTTACATTGTGTGTGTAGCAGCCAGCGCATGTGTTGAGACACTTATTTGCATATCATGTAGACAAACACAAACTGTATTTATATGCTAATGATGTATCTGTATATTTCCATTTGTGTTAAAATTGCATTTCTATCTTTAATGTCTACAACTTGACTGTGTGTGGAAAATCTACCACATGCTGTATTGAATGGCAAGCACTATAGAGAAGCTACAGTTCGTGTAAAACCTTTTGTCAGAAATGTGTGAAATGAAACTTTTTTTTTTTTTATTGCTTGAATGTGAAACTTTTTTTTTTTTTTTTTTTTTTTTTTTTTTTTAATGTGTATTTTTGAAAACTACAGGCATTAAGGACATGTAAATTTTAATTCAATTCAAATCTTTTATTGTTCTTATCCTGTAAAGCATAGTGAAAAAGCTTTGTCACGTAACAATGGCAATAGACCAAAGTGCAAGACATTCAGTAGCAGTTTCAGTACTAGCGGAAGAGTGAGTACTGTGTATGTGAGAGGGTATGAACAGTTTTACAGCCCTGGGGAAAATGTCTCTTAGTCTGGTTGTGTGTCACTTAATGGTATTGTAGAAGTGAAAGTTAGTGGAGTGTGTGGGGTCTCTGATGATACGCCAGGCTTTCCTCAGACACATTGGCGTTATCATAACAGAATGTGCAGACTGGTCTTCTTCAACCTCCTGAGTAGGCACTGGTGGGCTTTCTTGATGAGGGTGGAGATGTGGAGGGTCCAAGAAATGTAATCAGTTATACGCACCATGAGGACTTTTCACTCTCTCCAGCAGTTCCAGTAATGCGAATAGGATTGTGGTTCCGCTTCGTTTCCCAGTCAACGATCAGCTCTTTAGTTTTGTTATTGTTAAGGGACCGGTTGTCCACCAGAAGCTCCACGTCCTCCGTGTAGCCGGTTTTATCATCGCAGTAGTGTCGTCTGCTTATGGTGTTAGCGTTATGTCTTGTGACACAGTCATGGGTGAACAGGGAGTGCAGGAATGGGCTGCGTACACAGCCCTGTGGGACACCAGTGTTCAGGGTGAGTGGTGTCACCCATCCTGACCAAATGGAGTCTGCCAGTGAGGAAGTCCAAGACCCATTTACATGTAGAATTGTGTAGGCCGAGAGCTCGGCGTTTTTTGACCAGCTGGGGATTATTTTGTTAAATGCCTAGCTGAAGTCAACGAATAACGCCCTGGCGTAGGTGTTTTTAGTAACGTAGGCATTTTTATTGTCCAGGTGGATTAGTAAAGATGGATTGCTTGGAATTCTGTCGGGTCCAGCAGCTTTGCATGCGTTTCCCTCTCTCGGGTATATCCTCATCGCATCTGTGGATAGTTGTAGCAATTGTTCCTTGAGGCGTTTTGTCCCTGAAGTGTAGCTCTGGGATGTTAGCTTCAGAACGTGTTCGCTTCGAACCTCACTGTTCGTCCATGGCTTCTCGTGAACTTTAGGTTCTTTGAAGGTTATTTTAGTGGCACTGTTCCCCTGCGCTATATTAATCTAATGAAAGAGTACACAAATTATACACTGGAGTCTGAAAGCCTAACAGGTGTACAGACTCAAATCAAAGCCTTTATGTGCCTAAGTGAACATAATTACACTTCAGATTGGGTTGGAACAGTACATTTTAATTTTCATAAAGAATTAAGTGGTTATCCTTCTGACTTCCTATTAGCTGTGTAATTAACCTTCAACTGTAGAGCGCAGCTGGAGACAGAAGTGGATGGAAACTATTCAGCGCTTTCAGTACACACATACTGTGCTTACACAAACACCTCCATGCTGCTGCTGATTTTTAGACGCATGCACGAACAAACAGTTCTACCTGTTGGTGATCTCGCAATCAGTCTTGGTGTATTTTGTCCCTCTTTTCTTGCAGCGATGTGCAGCAGTGGCTGAGCAGAAGGATATAATGGTGGCCTACATGACCAAAGTTTCTCAGAATCCAGGGCAGGTAAAAGGACACATTTATTCATTAGCTGTGGGCTTTTATAATCCGTGTACTCTAAATTCAGTGCATATAGTGCAAAATCTGATCCATGCCTTACTGTTTGCCTTAATGAAAGCACAGTACCACTGTCTGTATTTAAGTGGTGTGTGTGTGATGACTGCATTGTTGTCTTGTGTCACATTGAAGTTATTCTTTCTGCTTTGTTTTATAGGCTGCCAAGATAAAGAATCTGCTCGAACTCATCCCAGACTTTGAGAAGGACAAAGTCTTCACCTTCCTGTTGAAATGCTATAGTAAGTGTGACTCCTGAGCTTGGCCACAGCTTACGGCAGGCCGTGCGATTAGAAATACTTAACTTGTTCTGGTATATTTCCTTACTGATTCTAAAGTTTCTTCTTTTATTTGGGAAATAGCATGCTATCCAAGTGCACTTTTGAGCTAATAAAGTTACATCTATGTTGTTTGGACTTGAGAGTGCTTACGTCATTGCTCTCTCCTCGGAGTGCGTGGCTCGGCTCACAGGCCTGTGTCTAAGCAGTCATTATCCAGCCGATTAAAAATGCAACAAGCTGGCCGCGTGTGCTGGAACCAGAAAGCGTGTTTTGCTAATGCAAACATGTGTTTTCTAATGCGAGCCTGGCGTGAGAGCTTTGACATGTTAAAGTACTTACAGAACTCTTCTGTGGCTGTCCATACTGCAGTAGCATATGACTGTTTAACAAGTCCTAGGGCAGCTGCCCAAGAACAGAGCAGAATGAATGATGAGATATTAAAGTCTGCTCTCTCATTTGAAAATGCTTTTAAAGCTTATTATTCATAACTAGCCATGCTCATTCTTTCCATTTCTCCTCTCTCTGTTTTTTTTTTTTTTTTTTCCCATCTCTGTCTGTCAGGTATGGATAAAGACCTGACTTCAGCCAAGGCTATTCATAAGCAGATGCAGGATGAAGGAGTGCAGGTGAACGAGTTGTCTTTGAAGAGACTGGCGCTGCTGTACAAGAATGCCGGAGAGGCCGTGCCCTTCGAAGAGCCTCCAGTAAATATCACTCACCGCTCCATGAGTTTCTTAGATTAATGGCATGCATTATAGTATATGGGGAAAAAGACGAACACTCATTTCATATACAGGTACATGGTCAAGAGCAAGGGTTAACATGCACAAGTGCAATTTATCTGCAAACAAATGGTATTGTAAAAAAAAAAAAAAAAAAATGTTAGACATCCTGAAATTTTCAATCCAAAAGTCAGAAAAAAAATATATATATATTTTTTTAAACCTTTGCCTTACCTTTTGCTTTTTATTTCCAAAAACTGTTCTCACATCAGTAATAAATACAATAAGAAAAAAAAATGTCTAACTATAATATTTGCAAATTGCTATCAAATGTGGAGATAAAGAAAAAGCATAATATTAGCAAAAAGCAAACATTACAATTTTTTTTTATTTTTTTACTTTAGGCTATGGCTTGTTAGTTTAATTTAAAAAAAAAAAAGGAAAAAAAGCACATGAGTCTCAGTGCTCGCAGAACTGATGTTCATGCCCTTGCATCTTCTGTTCACCTCATCATCACTTTCCAGCCTTGCATTACCATCAGTACTGCTCTGTGTCATGTTAGCCCTCCTCTCTCTTGTATTATTTAGGGGCACTATTGCTGCATTTTAGAAATCTACTAGAACAAGAGCCTGTCTAACTATTACTCACACAAAACCCCAAGCGCTCTCACTTTAACTTTTAAGTTTGCACAAAGCAATCTCAGGTAACACACTCTCTCTCTCTCTTTCTCACTCTCTCTCTCTCTCTCTCTCTCTCTGTCTCTTTCTCACTCTCTCTCTCTCTCTCTCTCTCTTTCTTTCTCCCACTTTTTTCTCCCTTTCCATACCCTCTGTCTCTCTCTTTCCCCTTTTCTCTCTTTCCCACGGGACAAGGCTAACCTTTCCTGAGTGCTCCGATAAGGGAAGGATTTAAGGTGCTGTTTGCATCTGGTCCTGCTATTAGGCTTCTGCTACTTATTGCCTTTAATTACAACATTAATAGGGAGAAAACGCAACGTCTGAGCCACGGTAATCTTCTGAAAGTGCTTACCTTCCACAAAAAAGAGGCCTGCTTTTTGAAACAGCCACCATTTAATTAGACGGGTTTGAAGGAGGGCAGAGTGTAAATATGTTTACACATTTAATCTGCAAAATGCAACCACGGAGAAGATTTGATTTCTGCTCTTTTTTTTTTTTAAAGCCTGTATTAGTCTAGAGTAAAGGAATGGCTGTAGATTTGGATGGGAACAGATAGGCTTTTTGGAAATGGGAAATGTAACACACAATGAACTCCTTTTAAAGCGAGAAATGGCACGGTGCAGGATGTTTGCCACATTTTGGATTTCGTTCCCTCTTTCGTTCCTAAACTTTATATAATATATGTATATATTTATGCTTTTTTTTTTTTTTTTTTTTTTCCTTCTTCATTCCCACAGGAGACATTCAAGTTCTACGCAGATAAACTGAAGGCCTCGCAGACCCAGAGTTCTACAGATAACTAGAGTCCCTTCTTGTTATTTTTTTGTCTCCTTTTTTTTTTTTTTTTAAATATATATATATAACGTGTAAGCCCAGATACTCTAATGCTGTGAAGTCAGTGATGCTTGGTAAACTCGTGCTCATTACAACTGCATTGAAAACAATTGTCATGTACAGAAGTATTTATGCTAATAAATGTGTTACCCGTGTTTATTTTCCGCTTTGAGTTTCTAGTCTTTTTGTTTTGGGGTTTGTTTTAGGTTTCGCTGCATATTCATGTGTAATATGTTGCACAATTAATACCAATTTAGGCTTTTGTAACGAGTTTCAAAAATGTATAGTTACTGCAAATTTGAATCCTTATTGAGCCAAATGTATCTCTGCCCAGGAGTCCAAGAGAACAAGTAGGTGTGAAGGATGGCATTGGAATTTGCCCTGTTAATCACTAGCCCATGTGTTAGTGTATTATAGAGGATATGGCACTACTTTAAGTGCATTGGTTTAAAATCATGTACGTGTCTGGCTACATATGTTCCAAGCCTTACCCTCCTATATTGGTCTTGTCTGATTCGGGAGAAATGTCTAGTGGGTGCCAGTTGGCTGACAGAATAAAAGATTCCTTTGTGTACGTTAATGCACACTTTACACACCACATCTATTATTTAGTGATAACAGATATCCATATATTCCTGGAGAATGCTATACAGTATGTATATCATAAATTTTAACGACTAATAAAAAGCTAGTCAAGAAAAGAATAACACACAAATGCCACTTTCTTCGGTTCTGTGTTTTATATTTTAGACATTTTCTTGCCACATTGATCAGGTGTGAACCAGTGCAAAACATCAGGATTTTATCAGATAAATACTTTGATAGTGTAACTTAATAAAGATATCCAGGATATCCCTGAAATATGCCTTAACTTTCATAACTCATTATGATTAATAATCACAGTATAGAAAAATAAAAGACATGAACAAAAGCTATAGATGGATATCATTTGAAGGAAAAAAAAAAAAAACCCTGGCGGGAAAGGACGATGAGTGCACATGGTGCTTTGCTGCCATCCAGTGGCAGTCAGTTGTAATTCTATCAAACAATTCAGACGCTTTTAAGCGTGAACTTGTTCTGTTGTAGAAAATTAGGGCTGTGTTTCAATACTATCAACACACCTTTGTCAACTCCCTTCTGCAGAATCCCAGGTATCTTGAAGATTGGTGCAAAGCTTTATTAGCTCATTTGAAGTTTAGTAGATCTCTTGGAGGCCAGAGACATTAGTACTCCTCCAGTCTTTAATGACTTTGTGATTATTCATGTTGTTAATGCTGTACCACTTTCTAAATATCTATCTCATTATTTTGGTTTTGTGTACATTTGCCAAAATACCTGGGATTCGATGGCACACAGTCCTTTCCATTCTCTAACTAGCCTTTGAAAAATGCATAACATGGTGGGCAAATGAACACTTAATACAAATTACTCAACCAGGTACCATTTTGTTCATAGCTTTGACTTCTGCCACGCACATGATATGTCACTTCTTGCCTCTTTGGACTTTCATGTCATATAGACTTGAGTAGAAGTTAAAACTGTTCATGTCAACATCCAAATGGGAATTTGGAGAACTTTCTGATGACCCTGATAATAATTAAATAATGAGATAAATATGGAGCTGTTGAGACTTCCAATAGTGTAGCCATGGTGGCATTTTCTAAGGACAAACCTTTAATGCCATTATTCAGAAATGTTGCTTTATATGTCACAAAGCAACTTACAGAAATTTTCTAGATATACAATTTTGGTCTTTGCCCTTTGTGTCCATTGTAAACAGAAAATTGTTAGATTGTTAAATGTCCAATAGTGACCGAACTGTCAGTATATGCAGCACATTTTTCCAGAGTTCTCCCATATCACTTCAGTGTAGAGTGATAACATGCTGGTGCTGCCATGTGCTGGCTTCATGTGTAGAGGTAAAGTTCGTCCAAAAGCGATTTCGACTGTCGCTTTTGCTTCACCAATCCTGACTGGACTTTTGCTTAATGAACTTGAGTGACAGATAGTAGAGCAACATGAAGACCAACACTACAGCGATCAGCACTAAATAAGAGGAGTACAGTGGGAACTGGTTCATATGCAACACCTCCACCACCTGACAGGGCCAAAATAAATGAAATCACATGAACATTTCACCTTTACCAATGGCATTTGTGGGAAAAAAAATGAATAAAATAGTGTATTCTTACTTTAATGCCATCTACATTGATAGTCAGGTTTCCCAGACTGACTGAATATTTGAGGCCACGGAACTGAACCTGCAGCATCCCATCAAATCCCCAGCGCATGAAGGAAATATAGGAAAACCAGGAAGCAACTGAAGGAGCGAAAACATTGATCAGAACTACAGCAATGCCTGGTGAATTTTCCAGTAATTAGCTGTCAGTGATGGGTGTCAGAGGTTAATATTTTTTGAGTGACTGTAGATGACAGGTTCTTACCTAGCCACATGTTGTCCAGGTTGATGACAAAGCCACCGGTCAGATAGAAAACAGTGAAAAGGGAGTTTCCCATAAAGGAAGAGGTCTGGAGGGTGGGTAGCACGGCTGCCGCGAACAATGCCATGGAGCGGCTGCAGTACACCATCAGCCATGCCAGCATGAAGTTGAGCAGGAAGCGATCTGGTGAGTCATTCAGACCGGCTAGCCAATAGATAGGCAGGCTGTATACCAGCGTGAAAACACAGTGCTCTGGTAACTCACCCAGGACCTGAGCAAGACATGCACAAATAATCACTGCAGATTTTAGGCCTCAATAGTCCTGACATGGAAATAACATTTTATGTTATACATTTAATCAAAGAAAATGCTATTTCAGGACAGCACGGTAGTATAATGGTTAGCACCGTCACCTCACAGCAAGAAGGTTCTGGGATTGATCCTAATGGTTGACTGGGGCCTTTCTGTGTGGAGTTTGTTCTGTGTATGTTCTCCCCACGCCTGTGTGAGTTTTCTCCAGGTGCTTCAACTTCCTCCCACAGCCCAGAGACATGTGATTAGGTCAACTGGCTACTCTAAATTGCCATAGGTGTGAATGTGAGTGTTCCTGGTTATTTGTCTCTGTGTTAGCCCTATGATAGATTGCCGACCTCTCGTCAGATATCAGCCGGGAGTGGCTCCAGCTTACTTGAGACCCTGACAGAAAAGCAGTGTAGATGATGGATGGGTGGATAATACTATTTCACAATTTCCAGAAACTGCATGGAGCTTTGCTGCCTCCTTGTGGTCGCTACACTATTTTTGGCATAGCAAGGTATACATACCTTAGCGAAAAAATAGGGGGTGACTGAGTACATTCCATCTTCTAGTTCGTGATACAGCATGGCTCTCTCTGAATGACCTGTAAATACCACAACAACATACATCAACATTGGGTAGATACAAAGAAGGAATAAGCTTTTGCTCAAGTAAATCCTAATGTCATAGTTTTGACCTGTGCGTGAAGTTGAGACTTACACTTGGCTATGACATCCAGTACCACAGCAAATGGTGTAAGAGCTCCAATCATGTAGAGTAGGGCCACAGTGTCCTGCACTGGCAGCTTCTCCTCACCCGCTCCAAAGTACAGGAAGCCCACGAGCAGTGACATTAACAGGGCCTCTAGGCCATGCACCACCAGTGTAACCAGGTCACGGAAATCATTAAATACCTGCCGCCTGGTGACGCAGATATAGCGAAATGCAACTAAATATAATCAAAGCCTAACACAGTACAAATACCACACTAACCACTCAGAGAAAGCCATTTACATTTGAAATATAATAAGCTGGCTATTAGAAGAGCACTTTAAACCATCTGCTGTGTACAGAAGTAAACATTACAATGCTGTTTGTATTGCTAAGACAAATCTATCAAAATTTCAAATCAAAAAATGATTCTGTTCTGTTAATGTTGTTCTTCATCTTCATCTTCACGCAGTTGATACTATAACGTGCTGTTCCATAGGCTCGCTACGTTTCATTTAACATCCAGTGTTTTGTGCTTTCTCACCTAATCAGAATGGAGAACTGGTGCAGCCGGCCTGGTCGATGGTCCTTCCTTTTTGACACTGTGATGCTTGTTTCAGCTTTTGGTGTAGAAGGGGTGTCGCTAGCAAAAACATCACACAGATGAGCTGCTACTCTTTTTTTTTTCTCTCCATGACCTTTCCACCTGAAATCTGTTACTTATGAGAGAACCCTACAGAGATGGGCCAGTTACAAAGATTTACCTTTGGATATTATTATCTAGCACTGGAACATGGTTTTCCTCAGACTTCCACATGAAGTCATCGGTGTTCTTCACCTTCTCAGCAAACTGGGCTGCCAGGACCTTTGTTCTCTCCAGACATTCAGCTTCCTTTTCTGAGCTGCGACGGTCAATGCTGATCAAGTCCACTGCGTCGGACGGAAACAATTCAGACACCTTGATCAAACCAAGCCATTCGATGATAGTTCAGTGAGATGTGATTCAGTCAGTCAGGGCTCACTCACCATAGAAATCAGAAGGATTGCAGTAGCGTGGACATGGATGCCCCAGAGATGTGAAGTAGGGCACCATGTCTTTGGCAGGGCCGCAGTACACGGCTGAGCCTGAAGAGAGCAACACCACCAGATCAAAGAGCTGGAAGATGTCTGATCGTGGCTGGTGCACCGAGAGCAGAACCAAACGGTTCCCTTGCGCCAGGCGAGACAGGGTGATAACCAGGTTGTGAGCAGTAAAACTATCTAGACCTGAAGTAGGCTCATCCAGGATAAGAATACCTAAAAGTGAATATATAATATCTAGAGATGTGGACAAATTGCTTGATAAATCAACAGATTTTTGTAGAACTGTACCAAGCCCATGTTATATTATTTGGTGTATCTCATACCCACCTGGGTTCCATAGTAGCTGAACAGCAATACTGACCCTCCTCCTCTCTCCACCAGATACACCTCGCACATAGTTGTTTCCCACTCGTGTGTTAGCGCACTGTCTCAGCCGCAGCTCGGCAATGACATCATCCACCTGCACAGACTGCTTCATCAGGCTTACGTACAAACCTACTAAACAAGAATGTACTATTAATGGAGGCTAAGCCAATTCATGTGTATTTCTCCTACATATAACCTGTAACTCGTTTCAAACCTTTCCATCATGTTCAAATGCTGCAAGTCAGATTGAAAATCCACATAAACTGAATATACTATATCATATACCATATATCAACTTTAGCCAAATGTTTAAGGTTCAGTTCCAGTTCTGTTCCCAAACTGATAATGGTTTTGTTTCTTTTTGTAACATCCTGAATTGTGAATGTGGATAAACTTATAACACTTCTCTGATACCTTTCACATTGCCATTCACAATCATAAATTGTTTTCCAGAGCTACTATACTGCCCATGATAATACAAATATTTCCAACATGAAAATATGGTACTTGGTCTGCACAAAGATTCACCTTTAAATACCACTAACATGTAAATTTATAATGAGACCTGAAGCAAAAAACCTGTTGTGAGGTTTACTTTTCAAAGTAGAAAGATAACTGGCTAAGCAAAATTCCTATCAATTCTGGATTAAATTGATACTTTATATAGACACACTTTCTTTACCATCCTGAAGCTTTTATCACTTTGCTCTCAGAGTTATCACTAGTATCACTCTGATTGCATGTTGACTGATAAATTCAGCTGGCCTTTTCTATCAGTGAGATGGACATACATTGGCTTCTGTTTAATTGCTTTTATTACTATATATCACATGTAGTTATCCTTGAACAGTGAACTCCAAAGTTATATCACTGGTAACTGGATGATAAGTATGACATCTCGTATCCCTGAACTGCACCGTGTCACCAGTAGGGGATAGCTTCATTAGGATGGCACCCAGATGATTCAAGTTACCTTGTACAAAGTGAACTAGCTGATAAAGAATGCAGCCAGTGGCAGGGCAATCAGAGAATTTGTTCACGCTAACAGAAACCATTAG
The DNA here is from genome assembly GCA_030068235.1 of Notoglanidium macrostoma. NCBI lineage: Eukaryota > Metazoa > Chordata > Actinopteri > Siluriformes > Auchenoglanididae > Notoglanidium > Notoglanidium macrostoma. The sequence goes on along the minus strand of JAQQZR010000038.1, from coordinate 18,123,368 downwards.
TACTCCATTTAGGTGGAAGTGATCTGTGATGGACAGTTGGCTGAGAGATGATCTTGGTCAGCATTCTTTATATTACATACTTAAAAAAGGCTGTTTGTGGCTTAATTTTCAGCTGACTGATATACACACGTGGACAAAATTGTTGGTACCCTTCAGTCAATGAAAGAAAAACTCAAAATGGTCACAAAAATAACCT
>JAQQZR010000038.1:18091786-18115205 GCA_030068235.1 Notoglanidium macrostoma | reverse complement strand
CCATGGTTGTTGTTCAATAATAAAATTATTCCTCAAAAATACAACTTGCCTAATAATTCTGCACTCCCTGTATGTATGTACAATCATTCTTCTCCAGAAACAGAACAGTTCAAAGAAATTATTGAAAGTCCAATATTGCCATGACATTCACGTCCATGATGACTGTATGTAATCTTCTGACCTCAACTGCAGATAGTGTCTAGTGCCTGACAAAATAACTGACTATAATCAGTAAGGAACCACATTTGCATATTGTAGCACACTCTGCATTATAATAAAGACACATTTAATTTTATTAATTGCTTTTTGTCAATACAATGCTTAGACAGGTTTACAGTATTATTAAAGTTTGTAGATGAATTTGTAGAAGATATAAGTGCCTTCTTGCTAACTACATGAGGTATGAATAAACACTAGAGAGACACAGATACAGGTAAGGGTTAAGACTTTGAAGGATTATTTTGGGTTCTAATGTCTGTAACTATTTGGCTCAGAAACCCTGCTTATTGTATTGAATCATAATACATGTCAAATAAGATACTGAAAAGGTTTCATGTTAAAATTGCTGGGTGTGTGAATGATAGACATGGAAATAGCTTTAAAGCCATTGGCTATGCTGTTAAATGAATCAGGCTGTTATGGTGTACTATATTCTCAGGTGTTTGTGTCAAAGCATTTCCCTGCCATTCTTCTCTAATGGGCACTATCCCTTTCTTGCTGCTTCTCAGAGTGACAATCTCCTGAGCTATCTGACAGTAGAGGAGACGCTCACATTCACGGCTCAGCTGGCTCTGAGGCAGCACTCAGCCAGTGCCATCCGCAAGAAGGTGATTTCCTACCTGTCACTATACAGACTGGGAGCCCTGTAATATATTTATAGACTCAGCAGTGCATGAATTTCGATCTTTTGATCTCTATGCAAGGTGGCTGCTGTTATGGCTGAACTGAGCCTAAGCCATGTGGCTAACACTGTGATCGGAGGCCGAGTCTTTCCAGGTATCTCAGGAGGAGAGAGGAGGAGGGTATCCATTGCTTGCCAATTGCTCCAAGACCCCAGTGAGTATGCATCTGTTTACCTGCCTACAGTCTTAAATATACATTTGATGGACAACAGCCATCAACAGTTGCTGTACCAAAGTGAAGCAGTAATAAGTGGGACCAAAATACAATACCTAAGAAGCGCTGATCCTCCATAACTAAGAGTTAGACAGAAGGAAAGAGAATATTAAAAGGGAAAAGCAGGGTTATCATACAGCATATATGGAATTAAGCTGTGGTCCATTAGGGTTCCTCTGGGGCATTTTATCTAGCTCTTCAGACCTGAGTGGCATCCTGGGACTCTACCCCAAGAATTAGCCAACAATGTTTAATTAGAAAGGCTTTCTGTCTGCTGCTTTCTTCAATCAAGCAGGAAATGAATTAATCATGCAGTTAATTAGGCTCCAACTTTAAGCAAATTGGATGAACTAATGAGTCAGGTGAGACTAAACTTAAAGTTTCTCAACAAAGAAACAAAGTGGACTTCTCAAAAGTTCTTTAAGGTTTTTTCTGACTTTATGACGCTCATTACAGAGGTGATCCTTCTGGATGAACCAACCACAGGCCTGGACAGCATGACAGCCAATCAGATCGTAGTGCTGCTGGCAGAGTTGGCCAGGAGGGACCGTTTAGTCATAGTGACCATCCATCAGCCCCGCTCAGAGCTCTTCAGAGTAAGTGCAAAGACTTTCCGTGTCACTCCTGTCAAAAACAACTCATTAGGCTTTATAATCAAGGTGATCATCTTAAAAGTATTTCATATCTTTATGTTAGATTACCATGAAAGACAGACATAAATGTTATTGTTTTATTAGTTTATATGACTTAGTTATAAACTCGGGGTGGCTGAGTGGTATAGTGGTTAGTACTGTCGCTTCACTGAACACTGTTTTGTGTTCGAACCTGTTGGCTGACTAGGTGTTTCTCTGCAGAGTTTGCATGTTCTGCCCATGGGTTTTCTCCAGGCACTCCAGTTTCCTCCCCAGTCCAAAGACATGCAGATTAGATCAACTGGCTACTCTAAATTGCCCATAGGTATGAATGTGAATGTGAGCGATTGCTCATCTCTGTGTTAGCCCTGTGATAGGTTGTCAACCTGCCTGATGGAGGGGTGGATGGTAATGAACTCACCAAATTGGTAATTAGCAGAACTGTGGGTGTATGTCTCTCTCTGCAGGTCTTCAGCAGGATAGCAATCATGAGTTGTGGAGAATTAGTGTTTTGTGGAGATCCTGGCGAGATGGTGGATTTCTTCATCAGCTGTGGCTACGAGTGTCCTGAATATTGCAACCCATTTGACATCTATGGTAATGTATTCCTATTGTAAGCCATCACATACTTTATTCACCTGTCTGCATTTTCTTTCCATCCATCCAAAGTGAAGCTGAAACCAGTTGTAGGGAAATAAATCATTCAATGGTTCTTTTTTAGTTCCTAAAAGTATTCTACTGAAGAACCCTTAAGCTTGATATATGGAACTTAAGAGTGTAGTAGTTAATAAAAAATACTAGTAGTACACAGTAGAAAGAAGTAGTACACAAAATACTCCCATGATTACAACCTTACACAGATTATAAGGCTCAATTGCAAAGCATTCTTAGAAAAAAGGGTTTGTGTGGGATTCTTTGAATGGCTAGTAGTTCTAGCTTCCTAAAAAGGTTTTCCTTAGAACCTTTTCTGAAAGATTGTTGTAAGGTTTTACATGGATCCGTTAAGAGTGCCCTCAACAGGACAAGCCAAAAAAAATAATCAAGAAACACTGATGACATATTTAGGGTGATAGATGATACCGTTTTCTCATCATTATAGAGTGTAAAAAGTAGAAAGAATAGTACAAACAACAAGTGTCATCAAGTACATGAATAAATAACATCAGTGTAAAAGGTTACATAGCTAGATAAACAAATGTTTTAAAAAAAAATAAAATGACAGTTAAAAAATCATTCAAAAAAGATAGCAAAGTTGATTATTATATTTAAAATTATCTGTAAAGTAGTAATGTTTTCAAAAAAGGAAGCATACAAGATCCTATCAAAATAGAGGAGACTGATCTGAGAGACACATTTGAACCCCTGCAGCCCTGTAATTAATGCGGTCCACTTGATCTGATCACTGGTAATAGATATTAATTCCAGATCTGAACATGATAAACTAGTATAGAAGTTACAAACCCTCAAAACTATGCATGGCATTGAGCCTAAGGCTATAGAAACCCTGAAAACACATGAGCAGCCTAATAACATGACTGTTCCTGCTTCTTTACACTAAAGAAATGCTCTGGAAGGACTCCTGAAAGTCAACCTGTAGAAATAATCGATTACTGTTATAGACTAACTGAGACACTCCTTTCTGACTGCCAGTGGACCTGACCTCAGTGGATACACGTTCCAGTGAGAGAGAAGCCGCCACCTACAGACGCATGCATGACATAACATCAGCATACCGGAGATCAGAGATCTATCAGAGAATGACGTGGAAGATTCGGCAGAGCTGTCAGCATGCTAATAAACCCATGATCCCCTTCAAGAATAAAGAGTCCCCCAGCTGTATGTCCAAACTGGGTGTCCTCCTTAGGTGAAAACGTTATATTACTGGGCAATGCCATTTAATCAATAGCTTTATTGTGGACCAAATTTAATATGTTCTGATAAAAGAATTCTCTTCTCATTATTCACGTTCTCTCACTACAGGAGGACAGTAAGGAATTTGTCTCGGGACAGGATGGGTGTCATCATGCGTCTCTCTCAAAATCTCATCTATGGCCTGTTTGTGGCATTCTTTGTCATGAATCTTGATGATGATGTCAACAAGGGTGCAGTGCAAGACCGGATTGGTATTATCTACCAAGCCATGGGTGCTTCACCATACACAGGCATGCTGAATGCTGTGGCCCTGTGTGAGTTGCTTCTTCAGTCTGTGCATCACCAAATAATCTAAATAAATTTCATTCCTCTGGTTATATGTTTTAGATTTATGTATCCCAAAACAGATCAATGCGCGAATAACTTGAGCTCCTACATATTTCTATGAAGCAGATAAAATTATTGAATCTCCAGGTACAAGTGAAGAAAATATTCTCAGGTGATACTCATCCAGCATAAAGTGTGCTTTCCAAATTTTCATTATCATACATAATTACCACCAATGCTCAAATTACAGAACATTTGCTTCTGGTAACAAAACAAGGGTTAAATAAAGAGGGTCAGAAGTTAATGGGCAAGGAGTTTGTCTGTTCCTTTTTGTCTATGCTTCTTTACATTAGACTTATTGGAACCCAAGCCTTAAAGCTGACCACTAAGGAGAGACATAAAATCCAATGCATTACCCCAATCTACCCCAATATACAAGAGGTTCATGTTCTCCTTGTCTTGTCTGTTGATATGTTTTTAGTATTTGTTTTAATGTTTAAAATATAAGCTGCTTTCCATGCAGTCCCTGCTGTGAGAGCTGTAGCTGATCAGGAGAGTAAAGATGGATTATACCAGAAATGGCAGATGTTTTTGGCCTACATCGTTCACATCTTTCCTTTCAGTATCATCAGTGTATTTATCTTCACTTCTTTCCTTTACTGGTAAGTATGTACTCTTTTGTCTATGTTTGTGTGTGTGTGTGTGTGTGTGTGTGTGTGTGTGTGTGTGTGTGTGTGTGTGTGTGTGTGTGAACCAAGTGAGGTGGAGTTAAACTGTACTCTGATAAGTTTTGATAGATAGGCATGATGATAGAGTAGGGGTTTCTAAAGGACAGGTTATTAAAGGGCATGATTTTAAAGGCTGTAAAATATGTCATGTTTTTTCCCCATAGAATGAAGTCAGTAAGTTACCCACACTCTTCTCAAAATCTAAATCTAGCACCTTTCGTGTTCTTCAGTTTGTCCCTAAGGGAACACGTAACCCTTAAAAAAACTCTATTAAGTATTTATATACTTATAAACTCTATTATAAGTATTTCCCTTTCTGAATGGATTTGAATTTGATCTCCTTTAGGAAACAGAATATTTAACTATCTAAATCCTTATAAGCAATAAGAATAATTACAGATGGTGTCCCTGTGTTGTCTATGTGTGTGTTTATTACTGTATAGTTACTGTGACACTGCTCTGACTGTATCATAGTAACAAAGTAAAACATACAGTATTATTAACTTTACTGCAGATTATTTATCTCAAGCAGCAAAGTAATGTCCCCTAATGTTTTGACTAATTTTGTCATCCAAGATTTAAAAGAAAAACTAACCAAAAAAAAAAAAAAAAAAAACCAACCCTCATAGATTTAATTATTCTAGCAAAGCAGATTTGTAAGTGCAACAGGTTTAAACCAGAGGTAAATCCAGGCAATGCTACATAATGTTATCTAGATAATGTTATAATGCTGCCAGTAACTTACTGAAAAGTTACCAAGTGTGTTTTTATATGTGCTTCTCAGGGCTGTAGGGATGCACCCAGATCCTTGGCGCTTCATGTGTTTTACAGCTGTGATAATGGTGCCCCACATCACTGGGGAGCTTCTGACCCTGGTGCTACTTGGAGTGGTTCAAGACCCCAACATGGTTAACAGTGGAATGGCGTTGCTCAACATAGCTGGGATCATGGTGGGCTCTGGATTCCTCAGGTAATACCTTCATTAAGATGTTCTATTTTTAGAGCTCGCCTCTAGATCTAGCTCCAGTTTGGGTTGGTGATCAGTGGGCTAGCACTGATACACTGCATTGCTGTTTCTGTGTAGGAGCACTGAGCAGATGCCTTTGGTGTTCCAGTGGCTAAGTTACCTCACCTTCCAGAAATATGGCTGCGAGCTTCTCATCGTCACTGAGTTCTACGGGTTGAACTTCACATGCAGTAAGAAGTGCTACCTTCGTCTTAGATCAAATACATTCCATTCTTGCCACACTGGTGGCTCAGTGATTAAGGTATTAGGCTGCTGTTCAGAAAGTTGTGAGTTGAAATCCTGCTGTTGGGCCTGTGAGCAAAACCTTTAAGCCTCAGCTGTATCCTTTCTTAATTGTAAGTCACTTTATGAAATAATCAGTCAAATAAAGAAACAAAATGTAAAATTCTTGATTTCTTCCTCAGATACACCTGCGGGTTTCCCAGGAGGATGCCTGATAAAAAATGGCGATATTATTATAGATGAACTTTACCCAGGAGCTCCCTCACGCTACACCCTGGACTTTCTTATGCTGTACGCCTTCCTGCCTGCCCTCATAGTGCTCGGGGTCATCAGCTTCAAGATCCGAGATCGCCTTGTGAGACGCTGAGATGCTATGCCTGTTAAAGAAATAAATATCCTCAGCGATAACCTGTTTGTACATACTGTGCTTTTGTCAGAACCAGTATCCAATAAAACATTATCCCTATCATCACAACAACAAGACACTGCTTTAATGGTCTGGAGGTCATTCACCTTTCTCTGTGAAGCTTGTCAAGGAAACTTTGTTGTTGCTGTTAATAGATAAAATATTAAATGATGTTGCGAAGTGTAAATGTTGCTATTGTATGTTCATAATAAATGTGTAACAAAAAAGTAAATGCTTAAAGATCCTTATTTGGTTATTTTGATAGAAAACTGACTATCTAAGAGCCTGTAATGGGTTAAAACCTCAGTCATAGTCTGTGTTAAACTTTCACAGGTCGTTTTGTTAAAACATAAATATAGTACAGGCGCCTCTGTATCTAAAAGTACTTGATTGTTTTTGACACTTATGTATTTTTATTCCATATATTAGGATTATTCATACCACATAGCTTTTCAGTTCTTGAATCTGATTGGTCAACAGATGTTTAATTTCAATTTTTTAATAACAGCACGGTTTTGACAGTAGTACCAGCTATAATTCAAATCACAGGTTTATATTAATTATATTTATATTCATGCACATAGGGACTTGTATGGAAGATGTGCCGCATAGATTTAAAACTGTATGCATCTGTTGATGGTGAATATGGTTGCTCTGATATGATGTCTTTAAGGAGAGTTCATTTAATGGAAGGAGTCTCCAGTGTCAGCACCCTGTAACACTCAGAGGTAAAATAGAGGTAAAAGTGCTCCAACACGGGAAAACCTTGGAATGGAGGGCTTTGGGGTTTCTCTGTAAACTCAACATTATAAAGTAACTATAAATAAATAAATATGGAATATCATTACATATGTAATACGTAAATTGCTATGGAATACAAGGAATAAAGAATTTTGGGACATGCTGTTGGAAAATAATCAACTTTCATGTGGAAACAGTAACTCTGCTTCATTTTTGATTACTTTCCTATAATATTATCTATGTAATCTATATAATATAAATCTTCTCTATATCCTATAATAACAGCACATCCTGTCATGTTTTATTCCTTATAACAGGCTCAATATTAGTTGTTGCAATATGACTGTGGTAAGATTCCACTAAACAGCTCTAACAGCAACGACATATATATTCTCTTTTCTCACTGGCAAAGGGCCATACCTAAAAATGACACAGAGGGAAAAAAGACTATTTAAAAAAAAACATATAATTACTCTATATAATTAATCTCTAACTTTTATATGTTTCACTGTAGGTCTCCGTAAGTTAAGTCTTTTTAAAACAAATACATATGCAGCCTACACAAAACTACACGTGGTTCATTTTGGTCAGCTTATCCAAGCGGACCAAACAGACTACTGAAGTTTTATTAAAAACTGTAGACAGGTTTCAAATCTCATTTCTCATAAACACAAAGAGAGACGCCCAGTGATAAGTGAACCAAGAAACGACATTTCCCATGAGGAACTTGGTTACACGTCATCAAATTGCGCCGTTGCCCCTCGCAACAGTCTGATGAGAAAACGCTGACTAGCAAGCTGGTCTCAGGATGGTAAACATCGACTGACTTTTAGTTAGCTACAAAAAGTAAAGACCGCAACAGGAAATAATGCGCAGAATAAGGTAAGGAGAGTACAGGTGGGGATGTTCCTGCGTTTTTTTCTGAGTTTATCTGATAGTTAGCGTATGGTTCTGCTAGTGTAGCTAGCTAGGTAGCTCAATACCGTCAACGAAGGCTAAATCCTATTTATACGTAAATGATTTAAAAACAGATAAAAAAAAGGTAAATTAAAATTAAGAGACACTAAATGTATTATCAATACCGTAAATAAATAAATAAAATAAATAAACATTCTGATGTGTTTGTGTAAGATTGTTAGGACTAAAATTTAATATTTAATGTTAATGACCGGAATTATAGAAAATATACATAAAAAATATATATATATATATATATATATATATAGGAATATTTTTGATCTTCAACAGTGTTGTACACAATTTACAGTTTAGAGGTCTGCCTTTACTGAAAAGTAACATTCGTAAAAAAGTAAAGAACTGAAGTCTAGCAAAACTGTATTTTAATTTGGGATTTTGTATAAAACGTTGGTAAAGATATACCTGAGACACTGAGATAAGGTGGTTAAAATAACAACGAAAAAAAGGAAAGATTTGATCTTCCACACATCTTTGCAGATAGTATGACACCTAAGCACCGGTGTAGACGTTGACCGGTGCAGGAGATGAATAAAAACATTTGATTTTGTAAACTACAAGTTTGCATTGCAGATGTTCTGATCCTTTCCGTAGTGTTAAATCAACTGCTACATAATGACATGAGCTTGATATTGTTCATTAGGAATCCCCTGCACCTACTGTAATTGAAAGACAATAGCAACAAGAGGTTGTTGTGAACAGTCGTTTTGTTTTGTAGTACCGACACACTGTGGGATTTGGCTACAGATGAGGTCCGGGCCAGAGAGAGAAGAACTGGACACGATCATGGTGATGATGATGATGAGGAAGATAGCCGTGCTCCCTGCGAGAGGACTGTTTTCTTTATGGGCAGTAAAACTGGGGTAAAGACAAGCCTGAGCATATAAACAATTTTATACAAGTCGATAACTAGGCGGCTTGGATTTTAGATTTTTAAAAAGAATTATTAAAATTCATCTGAACTTCATTTATGCTTAATTTTTTTTTTACATTTTAGGGTAAAACAACAATACTGTACAGATGTATTGACAGGTAAGAGCGACCCTTGAATCATTGTTTTGGCCTTACTTAAAGATGCTCAGTGCTTCTGTATTTCATGTCTCAATTCAGAGATGAAGCCCCGAAACCAACCCTGGCTTTGGAGTACACGTTCGGCAGGAGAGCAAGAGCACACAACACAGTAAGCACAAATCCTGCTCAAAATTCATTAAAAAGCCAGGCAAGTTTCTGAATGCTTAGATTAATTTTGCTTGTTTTTTTTTTTGTTTTTTTTGTATTTTGCTCAGCTCAAAGACATAGCTCACCTGTGGGAACTGGGAGGAGGCACATCTTTGTCAGATCTTGTGCAGATCCCCATCACTCCTCAGAATCTCAGGTCTGTCTCATTTGGTCCCGACTCATGTTTGTGTGCATGTAGTGTTCCTGAAATAACGTAAATATAAAAGAAAAATGACCCTGACACTTGCTTTGATGTCAAGGGGAGCTCTTTTTGTAATATTAATTCATTGGTATTGTTAATTACGTTATTGCAAGGAACATATTCATGTTGTGCTTTTCCACAAGTAATCACACCTCTTCACGCAGTACGCTGTCTCTGGTGTTGGTACTGGACCTTTCTAAGCCCAGTGAACTCTGGGCCACCATGGACAAACTCCTTCAGGCAGCTCTGAACCAAGTGGAAAAAGCAATTGCCATAACCAAGAGGCAAGGAGAGTCGAGACCCAGCAAACAGCTAAGCAAAAGCAGAGCGCTACGTATCCTCCCCAAAGACCACCCAGTGAGAAAGCAGTTTCCGTTGTTATTATTCATAAATATTTCACTTTTTGACTCTAACATAAGACTGGGTGTGTGCAACAGGACAGAGAGCTCATCAGCCCGTTCCCTGTGCCTCTTCTTATGATCGGTAGCAGGTTTGATATCTTCCAGGTGAGAAGTTTATCGCATGGTTAAGAATGCACTTCATGGGATATTTTTTAATTCATCGTTCAATGTGAATGGAGTTCGTCACAGCACACACTAAAATCAAAAGCAGTTGTGAGGCTGGACATCATCTTTATTAATGACTCAACTGTCTGTGTGCAGGACTTTGAGTCAGAGAAGAGGAAGGTGATTTGTAAGACCCTGCGTTTTCTGGCTCATTACTATGGTGCATCCCTGATAGTAAGTTTTGTTCAATTGTGCTTGTGCTCAAAGACACAACAGTTTACATCAAACAGTCTCGCATACAGTGCAACAGCCACAGTTTGCTCATGTAGCTCACTCTGAATATATACAGTATATAACAAATATACAGTTACTAACTGTAGTACAGGATGCCAGCCAGTCAGTCAGTAGAAAGGCAACATCTGGCCAGATGTTATTTGCGTGGTCCACTTTCAGCACAGCTGTACTATAGTTCATCTTTTTCCTTGCACACTGTGTGTTAATCTCCTGCAAGTCCAAGGGTTTCAAACTCAAATTCTGCCTGCGCTACATCAGCAAGTGCTATAATGCAAGGCTATACTGTATACACAGTGGGGTCCAAAAGTCTGAGAGCACTAGTGAAAATGCTTCTATTTGTTATTATATTACCGACAGCAACATGAGTGAAAAGTAGAATCTTTGAAATATTTACATGCATTTCCGAGTTTCTTTTTATGTCCCCTGTTTGCGTTAATGACAGTGTGCACTCAGCGAGCATGGACTCCACAAGTTGATGCAAAATCTTATGATCCATTTTACATCAAATCCCTCGGATTTCAGTAGAAAGATTAGTCATGAGGAAAATCTGACCGTTTGTACAAAGCTGTTATCAAGGTCAATATCGCACATTTGCTTACATTTAAATCGAGAGCTACAAATAGTGCAGAATGTTGGATATTAAGTAATGAAGAAATTGAACATTTACTTTCTTTGTTTCGTATATTTTGAAATTCTGAAACCTTCTGTTTGTTTCCAATTTTAAATAAAAAAAAAAAAATCCTAGATTTTCAATGTGGTCTCAGACTTTTGGACCCCATTGTTTGTATATATGTATATATGTACATTTAGTCCCCAACTTACGATGGGGTTACGTTCCCAGAATCGCATCGTGAGACGAAAATACCGTCAGTCGGAAAGCCTTTTGTATAGGGTATAGATGAAGACAATGTATATGTTATATAATATACTGTAATGTATAGCGTTATAGCATGATGTATTGGATAGTGTTTTGTTAACTTTAATAACATACCCTGTAAACTGAAATACAGTAAATGCTGTACTGTAATATAGAGTATTTGTACTATAAAGCACTGTAGAGTTAATTAACCCTTCGGCCACGCATGGCATCAATTGATGCCATTTTTCCCATTCAAAATAATGCATTAATCGATGCCATGCATGTCCGAAGGGTTAATAAACCTTTGAAATTGTATTACAGCACAGTAATTTTCGATTACAGTACAGACTATATTACAATACAGTCATTTTTTTCTAATTTTGTCGTATCGGATCGGCCAACGTAAGATCGAAATATCGTAACTCGAACCATTGTAAGTTGGGGAGTAGCTGTATATATGACAGTCGGGTCTGAGTTGCATTAAACGCCGCAGATCAGTATTGATTTTAACCAGCTTTTCAGATCTGTAATGTATGAGCCTCTGCACACTGTACAGTAGCACATGCAGTCCCTACACTACGGTTCTAGGTATAGTGAAAATGATTAGTAATTATTCCAGGAAGTATCACTATAAATTTTTTGCAAGTTTGACCAAATGAAATGAGCTGACACATGTGCTCTAGACTGCTAGCAGTGTCAAATTTTTGACTACCAAGGCATTTAAAAATCCCGGTAATGCCGCTGCTCCTGAAACTCTCACACCATGTCACTGTCACTATTTTTCTACAGTGACGATGGTCCTATAATGGTTTATTTCTATTTATAGACAGGATAGAGAGAGTCTGGCAAACTCTGTGCATAGTATATAGTGTCTATATTCAAGTTGTGGGCAGGAAAGCATTTACTGAAGATGAATAAATGAATGCAGTAAACAAGCCCTGCACAAGCACCCAACGTACTCCAATGTCAGTGTAGCCGTTCTTTGTCCCACAAGCTTTATATCTGAGCACCAGCTCCTGTCCACATGAGAGTTTAAATCACCCACATGCGCAGCTTTTTCAGTGCTGATGCACATTAATGCGCAGTAATTGTATACCTACACAATGGATCTATATGCTAGGCAGCTATACATTGTGCTCGATTTATCAAGTAACTGTGTTAATAGAAGCAATAAGGTCAATAAACATATCATTTGTAGCTACAGACTTTCATCCATTTCACATTAGCATTTGGTTATCCAGTTTAGCAGGAATGCAAATTGCACCCACTGATACTATCCTTGTGGATATAAAATGTTGTATTTTTGTTCAAAATAATTTATATAGCCGTGTTTGTATGTTTACTTTATATACAGTTACACTAAATTTGAACTTTATCCTTTTTAAAAAAAAAATTTTAACTTTAAACTTTATTTATATACAGTTACACTATTTGAACTTTATCATTTTAAGTGACTGCTTAGCTAGAAAGTTAGTTTTAAGCCCTGGGTGTTAAGCAGATACAACGTGTAGTTTCAGTTGCCACTATCTGTTCTTTTCTAATGCGTTCTTCATAGTTCACTAACAGTAAATCCGAGACAATGATGTCTAAAGTCAAGAACTTCTTCAGTCATCTAGCTTTTGGGACTGAGAGAGGGTAAGTAGCTGTATGGTCCTGGAGTGATTATTAAAAGTACACCAGCTATTTTGTTATGAAGCTCTGCTAAAGATATATAACTAGTGAGCCATCCATATATGCACATTTCTTTTTCTTTTTTTTTATTTATTTAGGAAGCAGTTGTCTACAGACCACAGCAAACCGCTCATGATTCCAGCAGGCATGGACTCTCTCAGTCAGATAGGTGAGTGCTTATAGCACCACCTGCTGTTTATTATAAGAATCCAAGGTTTGAGCTACAGTGTAAACATTTACGTCGGACACATAACAGTGTTTGACGTCTTTTGAATATTCAGTAACAGTATCACGGTGGTATAATAAGTCATTTTTCTGATTCAGGATCTGTTGATGTTGACCTTGGAGCACTGCATGCTAAAACCCCACTGGACCTGTGGAAAAAAGTTTTTGAAAGGTTTTTTCCTCCTGAGGTACCACAACGCACAATACACTTCTCATAAGTGTAAGCAAAAAAGAACTGACACGTACTTGACACGAGGCATTCGAAGCTCATGTGTCTCATGTGTCTTTCCATAGAGCACTAATGAACGCAAGGAAGTGAAAGATCCAGCCAAAGACCCCCAGTACAGTGAGCTCCTTATAGATGCCATGAGAGCACAGAAAGACCAGGTACTGGGAATCTACATACACTTAAATAAACATGCTTTCAAAACATTGTAGGATTCCAGTAAGCTTTTACTACATTATGTTGCCAAAAGTATGTGCACACCTGACCATCACAGTCATATGTAAATCTTCCCCAAACTGTTGCGACAAGGTTGGAAGCACACAATTGGATGTCTTTATTTGCTGCAGTTTTAAGTTTTCCCTTCACTGGAAGTAAGGGTCTCAAAGATGTTTCAGCATGACAATGCCCCTGTGCACAAAGCGAGGTACATGAAGACATGGGTTGCCAAGGTTGGTGTTGAAGAACTTGAGTGTCCTGCTCAACCACATTGAACACCTTTGAGATGACCTGGAATACTGACTGCACCCCAGGACTCCTCACCTGACATCAGTGTCTGACCTAACTAATGCTCTTGTGGCTGTATGTTACAAGTCCTCACAGCCACGCTCCAAAATCTAGTGGAAATCCTTCTCATAAGAGTGGAGGTTATAAGAGCAAAGGGTGAACAACTCAATATGAATTCCCGTGGTGTTGGAATGGGAAGCTCGACAAGGTTGTGATGGGCAGGTGTCCATATAGCGCATTGCTCACCAACCCTGTTCCTGGAGATCTACCTTCCTGCAGGTTTTATCTCCAACCGAAGTCTAACACACCTCTTAAGGCAATGATTGGCTGGTCAGGTGCGCATGGTTGGAGTTAAAGTCTTCCAGGAATCTCCAGGAACAGGGTTGGTGACCACGGATATAGTGCCATTTGTACTACGGCCTAACGGTACCACAGAACTCAGATTTGTGTTATTAAATGGTTGATTCTGATTATGTAGCTGGGATTTGTTAACACAATACAGTTCTTCCATTTAGAAGAGACAATTGACAGTTTTCTTATTACCCGTGTAGACTTGGTGGCTTAAAACTATCATGTGCCATTATTAGTCCCGTGCTGACGTAACTAGTTAGCTAATATACAGTACTTTAAAACTCACTACCTTGGATGTTGTGGTACGTTTGTTCATATACTTATAACTTATTTTAAATAACTCCATATATTATTTTAATGGGTTAATTGTGTCCAGAGTGCTTATACACTTCAGCTCTCGATAAAGACCATAAATACAGACGTAGTTTACTGATAACCAGTGACCAGTGCTCCAGAACGATAGTGTGATGGCTATGTAACCTTTCAGAATTTACCCCATCACCTGATTTTTTTTTTTTTTTCACTCACTTTTCTAATGGCTGTGCAAATAGCAGCTACATGGAGCAACGGACAGTGTGTCAAAGTGCAGTGTGTGCGCGCGCGCGTGTGTGTGTTACAGTCAGGTTCTATTTATGGAATTTGTTTGTTTGAAACCCTTTCATGAGTTCATTATTCCACAAAATGTGAGAAGGTGAAAAAGAAACATAGTGAAGAATGTTTGTTGTATGTTGCATATAAAGCATTTTCCCCTTTGCATTGTCTTTGAAGGAGTTGGAGCAGTATAAGCGAGAACAGGCAAAGTCATGGAAAGGCTTGTCCCTGGAGTCCTAAAGCTACAGAAACTCCCCAAAAATTCTACATTAATGTATGCTATTTATACATTTCTCTTTTTTTAAGAAAAATCATTTTGTCCCTGTTCCTTCTAGAGCATATGCGTGGTTGAAGCACAGGCCAGAGACAGTGCTTTGATGGTTTATAATACCATGTTTTTATATACTTTTTCTGAAACCTGTTGTAATTTAAGAATTGCATCTATACATATTCAGTTAGTAATTAGTAGTATGAAACATTATTCCAGTGTCTTACTATTTATATTTAGTAAATGACAGACATCATGGAATCTCCATTATTGGCACCTTTCCTGAAAATGAGCAGAAATTAATATATCTGCTGATCTCATGGGATGCAATAGTCTGTAGAGTTACATAGACTGGTGCAAAAAAAATAAAAAATAAATAGTGAGCAAGAGTTCTGTGGGGGGAAAGGCCTTGGTGAAAAGAGAGGTCTTTAAAACCAAGCATCTCCGCATGCACAAAACATCGAACCTTGAGGTGGATGGAATACAACTGCAGATCACGTTGGGTTCCTCTCCTGTCAGCCAAGAACAGCAATATGAGGCTATCATGGGAGCAAACTCACCTGAAACTGTACACTTGAAGATTGGAAAAAAAATCACCTGGTCTTTGTCCAGTTTGTGCAACCTCATATTTGTCAAAAGTAATAGTTTCTAGAAACTATGAGCAATTAAAAAAAATAGAAGCTTTTAAGAGGCAGGTTGCATTTTCTGAAATATCTTAGGGGTCCTTAGTTTCCACCAATGAATTTATATATATTAAAAAAAAACCTCAAAAGGAACTATTTGTATTTATTTTTTATTCTTTTAAAAAAAAGGCAATAACTCTGTTGACTTTATGTATTTTGGCTTTCTATGCTTATACGCTTTTGTTGGGGTGTTAATATAAAACATATATGTGTATGAATTTTTTAAATCTGACTTCTTTAAACGAATGTTTTACGTGTAAAAAAAGTTTAAGTCGTGATTTAGATCAAGAACTTTATTGAAATGCAGGATATACGCAGACAATTATGTTTAATTAGGGTCCAGGAATATTTTCTCCTTTATTGAGAGCGTGGAAAGATTCCATTAAAAAAAACCAACCAAAAAAACCCAAAACAAACCTAAATTGAAATACCAATGTGCTGCAAAAAATTCAAGGCGTTAAACCAAAATAAACCAAAATAAATAAACATATGTATCAAAAACAATGTAAAAGAATAAAAATTGTATTTTACAAATGTGAATGTAAACTGAAACAAACAAACAAAAAAAAAAGAAACAAACAAAAAACAAAACAAAACTGTACCAAGCATGTTTCCTGTTCCCCGTCATGTAAAATGTACAATAGTATTTTAAATGAAACTACTATTTAAAAACAAATGGGGGTGTTTTAGGGGACAGGAGGATCGTCCCACTGAAAATACATCCTGTTATGAGAACAGTATGATGAACAGATATGAATTAGGTGTTATGTCCTTTTATGCCTGTATGACCTTTAACACACATAACATTAACTTACAGAACTCCAGGAACCTTAAAATGACACTTGTGCACGTTACATTATGATTTTCATTCCTAAAACTGCCCAAGAACTAGACCACAACGGGCACTTCGCTGATACATTTCTCAACAACAAAAAAAAAAGTCCTGTACCTATCTTCACTATTGTATCAGTTCCTAATGAAAGTCACACTATTCTCTCTACAACACACAGATTCACAATGAGAGGCTGGGTAAGCTCGTCCCCGACCCTTCCCATGAACATAAATACAGCCAAGCAGCAAGCGGTGACAGGAGAGTAAGACAATACAGTACATACACCATATGCTGGAATACCTTCATGAAAAAACATGACTAATGAGCTTTGGGAGATTTCTGCCCAACACTCACTATTGCGTATCTAATTCCCTGTAATTGCATACTCTGAGTAGAGAACGTTATGTATTGAGATTAAAGTAACATGTTTGACGATAACATCTTCCGAATGTGAATGAGCCTTATATTAAATTCTGTTTTTTCTAAGGCTCAGGTCACAGTAGCACAAAGATCTTAGCGAGTGAGAGATGTTCAACACATAACCAAGTTGCATTTCATTAATACGTTGTCTAATACTGCATATTTTCCGAACGCCTCCTTCCAAACATGAAGGAAAAGGAAACGATGGCTAAATGTCAGACATTTGCTGATTTTTAAATTGATATTTGAACCTTGTACAAGATACGTTTGCTACCTATCCTTAAGTCTAAAAGGTTACAAAAACATCAGTGCATGAAGATTGACTAATTCAATGAATTACCTGTTTACTGGAGCCAAAACCACTGAGTTGCCCTATGCTAAAACTTTAAAAGTGTAAATGCACTTTGTGTGATCAAGAAATCAGATTTCCAAAAAAATCAGTTGAATAAACCGGATGAAATTTACAGTTGTCGAGTGCACGCGTAGAATTGGACTTACTTTGGTAAGCTGGTTCATGTTTAGCTTTAACACTTCTCGAAAAAGTTTCCCTTCAAGGTTACATTTCTGTTAAGTCTTTTAAACTACCATTTCTCATTTCTGACACAAAAATCACTTTAGAAGAAGTTGCTATTCGCAGAAGAGAACGCTTACAGAGGAGAGAAGACAGGCACTCGGACGTTGTTTTTGCCGAAGTTGAATGACGACGCCCACTTGCTTCATGCCTGGATGGGAGCATACACACTTGCAGCACACACAAGCAGTTGGTTCTAACATCAGACACACAGACAAGAGGGAGTAATCCAGCATAACAAGCCTCAGATTAATGGCCATTCACCTCTTCCTCCACAGCAACTGTGTGTGCTTGTGTAGCTGCACTGTATATCACCGTCCAAATCCACAGGTGTGACTTTCAACAACTTCACTTGGAGAAAGATGGACATTCCCATGGAGCACAGGACGGGAGGGACACAGACGTACAGGTACATACTTACAGGTAAAGGTCTATCAGTTCAGAGAGATTTAGGTGTTCGAGGTCCAGTTCGCTCAATTCTGAGGGTTCCTGTCCTTCACTTGTTAGTAATGGCGCTCGCCTCTCCACTGGCTTGAGGACGGCCGGGGAGCTCCCGGTTAGGGGAGATGGTGGAGGAGGGTTTAGAGGCTCCATTGCTGGTCTTGGGTTTGGGTGGGGTGGGACTCGCCAGGGTTAGACTGGTAAGAGCGTCGAGGGTTCCATCCGGATCTACCATGATATTTATGGCTACAGAACAGAGAGGAAGATTTCTCTTAAAGCCCATAATCATCCTTATTACATTAAATAGCAATACTACATAAAAACTGATTTGAATTGTGTGTGCTACTGTGAAGCCCAACGTTAATAAGATTCATGAAGTAATTAAAACTGGAGTCAGAGAATGTGCAGAAGAGAAGAAGGCAGTGTCTGTGCCTGATTCCCATCCATACTCATTATGGACATGTTTTCAGAATTGAATTACACTGTTAAAAAAAAAAGAAGTGCTTTGTGTGCAAGCATGCAATGCGTCATCCTCCAAAACAAACGCAATACCTAATGAGAGGTTACTCATTCTTCAACCTGCAGGAATTTATATTTTACAGAAGTTACCAAGCTTTGAGATGGATGACAGCTACTTCGCTCTGATCGATTGTGGGGAAAGACGGTCTAACGATCTTACTGGTGAAGCCATTAATGGCTCAATCCATTTTTAAACCATACATTCATTTACATGCAATTAATATACTGTATACTTCCAAATAATAAAGCAGCTGTGTTGTGTTAACTAAACCTATTCCTAAACCAACCCACACTCACACACACTCACATCTGGGGCAATTTAGAGTCACCAGTTCACCTACTAAAATGTTTTTTGGAGGTTGGGAATAAAACCAGACAGACATAGCGAGAACACACAGAAAGCTCAGGATCAAACCGAGCACCCTGGAGCTGTGAGGCCATAAACACGTATCACTAAGAAATATACTGAAAGAGACACTGACATAAAGCCATCGTCTAGAACGAGCAAAATACAAATATGTTACTTGAAATAACTAGGACTTCATATAGTCGTTTATATTGGATTGGGTGGGGGTAAATAAATTGTACTGCAGCAAGCCTATAGAGGGCGTCGGTGACACTTTTGACGCCACTCTTTAACGGATATGTTCTCAGTCATAATACTGTATACTGTTTGTTAATCAGTGAGCTAAAACTGCTCAGTTGTTTCTTGAGAGAAGAGATCAGATCAGACACTCTGGAGCAAAAGCTTAAATATGAGTAGGCAGTAATGAGAAGGATGAAGTAGGTGAAATGTTTCTAAACGGCATTGCTTTCAACCTCACCTTGGATCTGCCTTTCCACTCTCTTCAGCTCTGTTAGAATGGTTGAGATTTCCTATGAACAGTAACAGCATTATTAGTATTAATAATAATAATAATATGACAAAAGTATTAAGTGATATTCTCTGTAATTAACTAAAACTGGTGCTTTGACATGCTTGGAAGATGATTCTACTGATTGTGTTATTGAACACACCTTGTTAGTGGTTTTGAGAAGTGGCATATCGCTGTCTGAGCTCAGTTTGCTCTCAATGTCGTCCCAGTTCCTGTCCTTGTCCTTGAACAAAATCCTTCATGATGGAACACAAGCATTTCCAACATTATGCTCCAGTAGAAATAACTGACATATTTCTGTGTTTTGTATTTGGTAATGATGAAGTGTGAATTCTTTTAGCACTGACTTGATTTTGCCTGCTGTTTTGTCCACAGATTGGCGGATTTTGGAGGACAGCTGAGAGACTGATGTCAGCAGCAAGCTGTCTAGCACCGCCTAAAAGATCATACGACAGGATTGTAAGCATTTCAAACATACTCCAGAGTGTAGATCAGAGGGAGTACATTAGTGTGATGAGATTACTTAATGAAGCCCACAGGGTGTGTAGGGCTGAAAACATACTTGTAAAACTCTTTTTATTCATTGGTCAGAAACAAACATTTACCAAGTATGTATAAACCATTAAAATAAAAATAAAAAAATAAAAAAATACGGACGAACACGGAGTCTGCACTAAATAAATGATTACATTATTATAAAAATAAAAATGAGTTCATAGCTAAATAGTTAAGTAGTAAATAACCAAAATATTTTGTATATCATATTCACCATTTATTTTCTTTCTTTTTAATCACTCCAACTATCCAAAATACATTTCCTGCAGCTCCTAGCTCTGTCCTTTGGCAAAGATTGCACCTAAATAAGTGTCACCCACAACCCAAAATACACTGCATATTTGGATCACTTTGTGCAGTTGGGTTGACTCAGGGTCAAATCCCTTTCTCACTGTAATCGAACCGAGTTTGACTGGAACCAGACAGTGAGATAGCCTTGGACATGTTGTTGTAGTCCGAACTCGAGTGCGATTGCTGCGTTTTCACTCTCCCTGTCTAAATGAGCTGCACAGAGGGAGACAACTCTAGGGCTCGTTTCAAATGGACTACATGCTGCATATGTGAAGCAAATATCACTTGCAGCAGGTAATCTATCTTCACACACATTGAACATATAGAAGTTTAAATTTCAACAATCAGTGGAGCAGGTTATTAGGTTCATACCGGTCTGACCTCATCTCGGTTCCATGTGCGTCTGCGCAGTGCATTCTGGGGATCCAGACTATCCGGGGCTCGAGGCCGCAGCTCCACCGGCCGGCCGTTCATCTCTGGAGTCTTGGTCTGCACCACAGGGGGGATCTTCCGAAAGTTCAAACTTTCATCAAAAACTCGCTCTACCAACTACAAGTAATGAAATGAGAGGGTGAGGTGATGAAGAATGGAGGTCAGGGTTACTGCTGCTCTGCACGTTAAGGTTATAATACGCTATAATACGCTCCCGATCGCTATCCTGACCGTGAGTGGGATAGATTGGGAGGTGTCTGTGGCTAACAGGGAATGAAAGTTACATGTTAACAGGCTTTTATGAGTATTACCAAAATGTCTACTGAAAAGCCCATATTTTAGTCTTTAAGCCGGTGGTGTGGTGTAAGTTCTCTAGGGACGTGGGCTGTACCTCCTCCCTGGTGTCGATGGCAGAGCCGGGCGTGGTGGCCGCCGTGCTCACCGTGGTGCTTGGTGCTGTGCCGGAGGAGCTGACTGAGTCGATCTCGCCAGCCACGTCATGGATCTCCCGCGCCAGAATGGCCAGATCCTTGGCCAGGTCCTGACTGATCCTGCGCACACAGGGGAATAACCTGTTAACCATCAGAGGGGTGCCCAAAACTAGGGGAGGTCATAAACATGCAAAACAAGGCACAAAACTCACACAAGGTGGGCCCTGCACGGCATGCTCACAAAACCAGTGGAAAACCAAAACACATAAAGCCAGTGATACAAATAAACGCAAGTGTACATCATTAAACATGCACTGTACATCATTTATTCTCAAAACTATTAAAAATGAGACGTGTCTTAACAGTATCATTTGACGTAAAAGATTTTGCATCAGACAGCCTTCCATGAGAGACTGAGATGGGGATCCTGACTGATGTGGGGTCACAAAAAGACATATTTCTGTTTTGAGAGATTCGGCAACCTTACGCTCGATTAAATATAATCGCAAGGGGTACAATTAAATCCCCCTGCGGCGGTCAAATTCGACAGCTGAAAAACCTTACCAAGTGGTTGCTTCTCTGAGCAAAGGATGAACATCTGGCTGAACCCAGCTGTGTAATCCGTACTTTGTTATTTCCCTACACAGGAGCATTGTATTGGAGTCAGAGTGCTTGGTTGTCTACTGAGTTTACATGCGATTAGCAGTAAGAGATAGCTGTAGGCGTAAAATTGTTTTCGAAAGAGAGCAAGAGGAAAAGAACGGTGAGTAAAAGAGCCTGAGTGGAGAGAAGAAACAGACCGAGTGCTCTGTGGTCATATTGTACAACAAGTCAGTGTGTCTCTGTTTTAAAGTCCTCTCTCGCTGGCGACAACCTCAAAGCAGTGTTAAAGCAGTCAAAGCAAATCTGTGACTAGACTTCAGTGTCCGTCTCCACAAAGCAGCTAGTATTCTTGTAAATTGAAAATTTATAATCGAGTCATTGACTTCAAGTGGCTACTTTACAACCTGCCTATTTCACAACGATTCTGATTGTCCACTTAGAAAAGAGTATAATCTTTTCCTTTTTACTAAGAAAGGCAGTGGAGTCTAGTTCTATTTCTTTATAAGCGGCTATGGAGCGCACTTGTGTGAGTATGTAAATGAGTTAGGAACACAGAGTTGATCAATACCTGGCGATCTCTTCGCTGTGGGCTGTCCAGTCTCTTATGTACTCCTCCTGCTCCCTCATCCTGTGCTTGATGGTGATGCTGCCCGGGCCTGTCGTCACTGTGCCCGAGTTGCTCAGTCTACTGGTCCGCAGAGTAGTGCCTGGCCTCAGACGCCCGGCTTTGGGGGAGTTCCTGTTCGAGCCAAACTCGTCCTCGGAGGTGGAGCCGTATTCTGTATTAAGTCGCCGCCACCTGCTGCTGGCTGCAGATACACACGAACTTGTGGTTATTGTGTGGACCAGAGGCTATACTAGCTGGCCAGATTTCAGACTTCTAAATATGCTACAGCTCCAGCAAATCATAGTTCATCTATTGCGAGAAGCTGAGTGAAATATTAGCATATTGACCATGCTATTTACTACAAAATAAATAAGGCTCTAATGAAAGCATGAGAGACCGAGAGAGAGGCTGATGAGTGGTGAGAAAAAGGGTTCAAAAATCTCATGTCGTTCTTTGAGATCAAGATTCTTATCAGTATTAGACACAGCAGCAATGAGACCTGTATTAGAAGATGAGAAGAACAGCAAAGGCACAAATGGCTCAAATGTATCATCTCCATTCCCACTGACACAAGGTTTAATCACATGACCATTTGTTTTGTGATATTTAACCCATGGCCACAGACGATTTTTTCCTTATTACAAAATATTAATAATGAAATTAAACATAGTGATAGAATTAATAAGATAATCACTAACACTCACCATCTATTACCAATCATGATATTATTAATATTATATATGTGTAATCCAACAATACAAAAAGTCTTGCATTATTCCTGCAAAACCTTGTTTCATTGGATTGGAGTTTTTTATTATAAAAAGTCAAATATCAAGTCAGTGTGCATGAGCCCAAAAACAAGCAGAAAAGAATAACAATCTATACAGATCTCAGACTAAGAAAGTCTGTTTAATGTTAGAACCATTGCCATGGTCAGATTTAAGTTGACTATCGTTACTAAGTGATGAAGAGGTCATACTCTGCTATTTTCTCAACTTTACATCATCATTAACTATTAAAAATAAATAAATAAATATATATATATATATATATATACACTACCAGTCAAAAGTTTGGACACACCTACTCTTTTTCATAGATTTGTCTTTAATACTTTTGCTTTCTATGTTGTAAAACATTACTGAATACATCAAAACTATGAAGCAACACATATGGCATATACTGAATTATGTGGTAA
>JAQQZR010000038.1:18079522-18091632 GCA_030068235.1 Notoglanidium macrostoma | reverse complement strand
CAAATGCATTAAGAAGGAAAGAAATTCCACTAATAACCTTTTATGTCAACGACCGCTCAACTAAGTAAAGAGAAACACCAGTCCATCGTTATCCAGTCTCTTTTAAAGTCATAAAAATAAAGGAAAAAATGGAATTAGAAGGCGTGTCCAAACTTTTGACTGGTAGTGTATATATGCTCTGACATTGTGCTTGCTCATCCTACACCCGATCAGTCTGTTGTAATGAATGATTGCCATCAGGGGGAGCCTGTCCTACACAAGCCGTACTTGAAGCCTTCTTGCTCAAAGCTTGCATCAGCAGAGTCTGGTGACTTTTCTTATTGGGACCTAAAAAGTACACCCAAACCCTGCTATCCAGAGGTTATCTGTTCTGAAACAACTTATTCTAGATCATTTTACAAAAAAACAAACAAACTAACAAAAAGAAACAGGAATATGTCCCTTTTCTTATTTAAAAATTAGCATTTAAAATAAGACACACTATGTTTAAATCATCTGCTTAAAAGTGTGGGCTTTGCATTTTATTCAGTATATTGGTATTATTCTTTCAGTCTTTTAAAGACTCTTTTTGCATTGTTTCTGTTATTTATCATAATAAATCAAAATTCAAATGTGTTGGATTTAAATACAAATGATACCACAACTATACTGATGCTGGTTCACTAGAACCACGCAGAGGTGGTCCTGTCATCCAGCATAACCATTTTTTCCATGGCCCATCTTTCCCCTAAATATGGGGATTTGGGTGTACTGAAAATATGCAGCTTAATTATACAAGTGAATTCCTAAAAAATGTGAATATATGATTTTATAGTGTAACTTCTACATTTAAGAGTTTAAGAAAACCACACTGGCAGAATGCAAGGCTCTTTTCAAGGGCTTGGAAAGGAGCACTATAAGTATTTGCATGTTTTCATTGTTGCATTAGATCCATATTTGACCAAGGTCTGACATGCACAGACGGTGGCACAAATACACTAAAGCGCACACACACACACACACACACACACACACACACAGCATATGAAAAGCACACGCAGCCCAGAGGTGGTACAGTACCCATGGGCTCCTCGCCTGTTAGGCTGTCCTCCGGCTCTGGTTGAGACATCTCTGTGTGAACGTACTCTTTATGAATAACATATGCATGCAGGGAGGACAACAGATGACAGACAACAGCAACAATCAGACAAACAGAGAAAGAAATGTCTGTGTCTGTGGGAAAAGAAAACAGCTATATTACATGCGTGTGGGGTCTCTGTATGGGTACATCACTGTAGAGCTCACTAGACCTTATTTTAATTTGACAGACCTACTTCCTGGCAATCTCAATGTATATGTTGAGGTGAAGTCATCCATCCCTTGGAGATCAAGCAAGGAATTGTAGAATTGTCCGACAAGTAAAGGAAGGCAGTTTTCCGGGTAATTTATGCGGGCTGAGCGCAGACAGGAGCTTTACACCCTGTTTACTGATCTGCCCTTGAGATACGCATCTTGCCAGGAAATTGCCAGTAGAACACCCTGTTTCAGAAAAGCTGTGTGTTTAATGCCAGCAAACTATGTGGTGCAGTATAACTGGCTGGAGGCAATCAAAGTCCATAGTTGATGCCATTAAGCCCAGAAGCCTGAGACACAGCCTGAATGTAATGTGTCCCCTTAGAGAAATGGGCCAGGAAAACTGAACTGGGTTAAATCTATATACGAGTGACATTTAAAATACTCTTGACATTCTTAACGCAAAAACCTAAATGCTCAATGAGCACTTCATGAACATGTCTTGATATGCTCCAGTGACTCCTGCCGTGGTTGAGTGGCTGTTGTCAGTACATGTAGCCAGTGTCCACTTTGGTGCAATTTACAATAACTTGAAGGTTACGAGACTCAATATAAAAGGACTAGATAACTGTAACTGAAACCCTGGAAGGCCAAGGATAATTGGATTAATTTTTATTATGTTAACCACTAATGCTAGCGTCTGGAGGTGGCTGAAGTGAAGTGGCTTGGTGGTAACAATGGTGAAGGGAAATGCTAAACACACTAGGTTGCATATTTTAGCTCTGGACAGTTAAGAAAAACACCCTGGGTTGTCATGTGAAGGGTCAACTTACTGTATTAAGGCAAGCAGAAGAAGAAAAGAATTAAAAGATTGCTTGATGTTATATCACGTATTAAGTATCATGGAGCTTGTTTTCAATTTCTCTTGTTTTAAATATGATTATGATTTTATGATTATCATAATTCATTTCCATTGTGAAAATACATAATTCCATACCATATAAGGTAAAGAGGAATGTGATCTCACCTGCTGGAGAACTGGAGATGGATGATGTGGTTTTGGTTTTGGTGTCTGTCAGCTTGGAGACACTGTTTGCCCGAAGGCGTGGGTTCAGCTTGCTGTCTGCTGGGTTGGTGGGGCGCAAGCCCAGTCTCAGAGCTGTCTCGGATGATATCCGCGATGTAGTGCTGCGGGACATTGTGGCTTCTGAGTCGCTGCGCGCCGACATGGAGCCTAGCCTGGTTCGTCTGGGCTGTGCCAACATGTCGATACGAGATGGTGCCTTCCTGCCTGATGGTGGCCTGGATGTGGAGCTGGTTGTGGACACTTCGGATGCGACTGACACCCGGTCAGCATCTGCCAGGTCTGTGTCAGATGTATCTCCAAGTCGAGCACGTCTCAGAAGAGATGCCCTTGTGGGCCGAGGCTGAGGCAACTGAGGCTTGCCCATAGTGGCGGTAGTGGCCTGTGGTGTCCTGCTGGATTTACCAGCTCTAGCACCTTTAGAGGAGTCCAGTTTGGAGTTCAGCAAGTCATCAGAGAAAGTGAAAGGGTTACGCCCGTTCTCCTGGTCATCAGAGAGGACGTCAGAAATGGGCAATGAGGATGTCTGCTCATCATCTGTCAGGTCCATGGAGGGCTGGCGGGCGCGCTGACTTGTATGGGCAGAGCGACGGGTATCCAGGCGCCCCTCTGAGGTCTTGGGCTTGGCTTTCCTCTCCAGTCGCTCCCGTGCATTGACTGTGCTCTTTCCAGCTGAGCTCATGCTACTTTTCTCTCTGTGCAGACTGCTGAGCGAACGGCGCTTCTGTGGTACCTCATTGCGGCCTGTTGCTTTAGCTGCGTCAGCATCCAACTCCGAGGAAAAAGAGCATCCTGAAGGGTAGCCAGGGGGTGGCGATGGGTCCAGCTTTTTCTCATCCCGCAGCTTGGCCTCTAGAAAGGCCATAACAGCCTCTGTATCCTTGAGCAGGGTGGCTGTGTCCATGCTGCCAGCTGAGTCACTGCGCTCTCGGCCGCCAGACTGC
This sequence comes from Notoglanidium macrostoma, assembly GCA_030068235.1. Taxonomy (NCBI): domain Eukaryota; kingdom Metazoa; phylum Chordata; class Actinopteri; order Siluriformes; family Auchenoglanididae; genus Notoglanidium; species Notoglanidium macrostoma. The sequence continues at coordinate 18,088,332 of JAQQZR010000038.1, read as the reverse complement.
CGTTGGTTGATGCGTGGGATAAGCTCAAGTGGAACATTGGCACTTGGCTTGTCGATGGTAAAGCTGCCTTGACGCACCAGGGGCTTCCCGCTCCGTTCGCCATCACTCCCTTTGCTCCTGTCCTCAGCACGCCTCCTGCGAGACTCCTCACTCTGCTTCTCTACACCTCCCACAGGAGGCACAGGAGGCTTGGAGGTGGCTGTCTGCACTTGGTTTGTCTTGCTACTCGTAGTGTCCTTCTTGCTGGGAGTGGAAACGCATTCACCATCTCCTTTGTGCTGTTTTTCTTGGAGTTCGGTGTCTTGCTTCTCGCCGATCTCGGAGCGTAGTGCCGTGGTAGAGGACTTCCCCAGCCTGCTCTTCTCCTCAGTGGGGAGCTGAGGTAGTGTTCTCCTCTTACGTTCAGCCTGGCTGGAGGTGGCAGAGCTGGTGCTCCTCAAAGACACACCTGACTCAAATGCATCAGCTTCTGAAAAACAAATATTATAGCATGCTTATGGATTTGAAGATGGTAGTGACACATTAATGTTGTCGAGTCATCAGGAAATTATTACACTTTCCCAACAAGATGATGCCATTTGTTTATGTACCATCATTAATCTGCCTAAATATGGAAGAAGTTTTACTGGTAACTATCTAGCAAATTTTTTTGTCTACTTGAATTGGTTGAAGATGATCGTCAAGATGACATTTCAGACACAGATTAGAAATGTCTTAAAATCTCACAAAATGCCATAAATAACGTGTGGTGCATGGCTCCAATATCATGAAAAAAATGATTCAGGTTGTACTCGCTACCTGTGCATGTGCATTTCTCTATCACAGAGAAAAGTTTCTTTATCTGTGCATGCATCAGTATCTGACAGTTAGAATCAGAATCTGCTTGTACTGTGGTTTTCTTGTACCAACAACTGATTGGATCTTATTAATGAGGGGAGTGTCTTGCTAAGGGTAAGCCCCATTCATATTTTAATCAGTGGCCTGTCTCTAATCAACCTGTCTTTGACAACAGTAAGAATACAGTGAGGCAAAAGTGCCATTTGTACCCTACTTAATATTTTTCTACCGACCAAAGAGACCATTCCATCCACTTGTTCTCTATTGGCTTACAGGACAGGCTTAGAAACCAGTACCAGAAGCCAGAAGCCCATTTTAAAATTAGCTTTTTGCTGGATGAATTTTACTCATGTTTGGTTTGACCACTGCTTTAGATGAGAAAGCACATAATTATAGTTTTTAGGTAGCTCCTATATCACAGTAGCAAGGAGCCAAAATCTAAACTTCGATGACTAAACCATAGATCTTGGCATCTTTGGTTCTCCTCATAAAATGAAAAATTATATATTTAAAAAATCTGTTTTGAGCTGTGACTGCTGGTGCATATTTTTCCATTAATAATACAAAAAAATTACCAGCAATTCAATAAGTACATCAGGATATTGTAGTGGATCTAGTGGAATAAAGACATATACCTCGCTCTTGATGGACAAAGTGTGTGGGTTCTGCCCCGGATCCTTCAGGATCAGTTCTTGTGTGATTAGCAGCTAAAGTGGCCCACTGGGAAACCCAGTGTGGACTGCCAACTGCAACCGATTCCTCCAAAAGACCCTACAAATAAAGTACATGTGTATTCAATCAGTACATCCCTGCTATTGATTCACATTAAAAGCCTCCCTTTAAGTCTGATCATATTTCCAATGTACTGCCGTGTGTACTAAAATTTTCCAGTGTATACAAGTAAATGGATGGGATTACAAAAACATTTTCTTAACTTGTTAATTAGCTATGAGTTAATGTTAATATTATTGCAAGAGGCCTCTTGGATGAACATTAATCAGCATCTCCCATATTTAATCTGTATACTCATATCTAATTTTGTGTGGGCTCTGTTTTTTTTTTTTTTCCTAAAACAATCATTGCTAAGGAAAAATTCTCCTCACTGATAAGAACTTAAGAGTAACTTTTCACTTCGTAGACCCTGTGTGGCCCAAATCCAGTCCTGCAACTAACAAGCTAATTATGTATTTTAGAGCAAGGAAATCACCAAACTCTGCAGGACTCTGGCTCTCTAGCAGTGGAATTAGGCACTGTGTTCTAGTGTCTATTGTATTTAAACACAATGCCACTAGGATGGTGGGGTATGTTGACGGCATGGCTCCATTATTCTTGGCCATGTGTATGTGCCTCGAGGGGAAGGGAGCACTGTTCCTGCTTTTTCCCCCTTAACTGGGTCAGTGACTGAGCAGCCTACTCTGTTTAACAAAAAAGTGGTCAAATAAGGGAATGTCTGACACAGAATAAAGGAACTGTAGTATGCCTTCTTCTGCAGCAGTCTGAGAATCTGCATTTTAAACAGCCCAGCTTTCCTAAAAGAAGTGTTGAAATCACTATGGTTTCTTCACTGAATTTAAAAGGCTAATACATTTTAAAGAACCGTGCACATATACTAGGGCTCAAAAATCTGAGAATTCTTTTAGCACACAGAAAATTTGTTATAAAAACATTAAGTATATAATAATAAAAAAAACGATATATACAAAGAGGTACAGGAATTTCTGCATGCGATTAAGGCTCATAACTCGACTAGGAAAAAACCCCAAAGAAAACACCCTCAACTAGGAACTCCTACTTGGAAAGTCTGGAAGGTCTCATCAAACCCGAGTACAACATGTGACATGAAATCAACAAAGCTGTTCACAGCAATAACCGTAAACAAAGTAGCAAATAGTGACAAATATTGACTATAGAGTTTGCTGTTTTGAGAATACTGCGATCATATCACTAATGTTAGCTGGCTAGATTGTTGCTAACAAAGAACAAAAATGGAGGCGTCCACGTTTTTCCCCCACACTTTGTGACTCGAACACACAAAGGTCGTAAATTGTCACCTAACTATTGTCATCATTTAACATCTAATATCCACTCCATTCAAATATTTTGCATTGCGCGAAAAATAATCACCTTAATAAAATGTCCGTATTCTATAACGGTGTGTAATTTTCGATGTCAGATTATATGAGGAAGATCTAACGGAAAACTACTCCATTCCATTTACGTCATTAATCAGTGCAATTCGTTTCAATCTTGTTTTTGAAATACAATGCAACAAAATTTTATTGCTGATAATAAATAATAATCGCTGTTTATAGTAATCAAATGCAGTCCTACTCTAAAAGCCCTTTGATAGCTATTAAGAAAAAAAACAAAAACAAAAAAAAACACACAGGCCAATTCAGCATGTGGTGCACTGCAACACAAAAAACTATCACTGTGTCACCCCCCAGGACTCACCTCGGCTTTAGTGCTGCTGGCCTTCTTACTGTCCTTGGCTTTCGGTTGCACCGGGCAGCCTGAGGGTTGAGGGTTCTCCACCCCGAACACCTACACAATAGAGAACAGAAGAGCATGAGGAACAAGGGCACCTTCACTCAGCACTAAGCCATGAGACACTGACACCTGAGTGGGGAAACATATGCTTCAAAGCAGAGTGACTGAACAGTGCATGCCCTGAAGCCTTGATTCCATAGCAACAGTGTGAAAAGAAGTCCTGAAACACCTGAGGCAAGAAAGAGAGGGTGTTAATTAGTAAATCTGCTTAAAGAGCTCACCTCAAAAATTGAATAAAAGGCTCTTGATAGCATTCACATACAGTTTATTTACCTATTTATTAATCCTGTTTGTTTGTAATTTTTTATTTATTCATCAGGGAAAGCCTTGAAGGACCAATTTAATTTCATGGTTTGAGTATGGTGCTGTTTCTTCTATTACAAATTAAATGTGCCACTAGAAGAATAGCAAGTAGTTACTGCAATAAAGTCGAGAGCTTAATAGCTCCCTCAAGGTAACGCGATTAATGGAAGAACTGCATGGTTAGCTACAGACGAGCAGCACAAACACATTAGATATAGATTCACAGAACGCTCACGTGCAAACCGAGCTCCATGGACAACACGCAATACACACTGTACTGCAGAAGGATCGTAAAGGATCATAAGATGAAGGGCAGGACAAATTGCCTTAATCTATTGAGCTGTACTGTCAACATAACATCTTAACTGCTTGAGAACTGCATTTTAACCCATCCTGAGAGCTTTTCCTTGCTATTTATACCAAGTGCTGCACCGTGACACTGAGAGAGATCGCTTCATTTGGCTTTTAATGATTCAAAATTTGAAAGAGATTTTTTTTTATTAATTTATTTGAATCAGAAGTGACTTGCAATAGCGACGTTTAATTGCATTTATACATTCAGTCACTTTCCATTTGGATTTGCAAGACATAAAACAACACAAATATGAAAACGCCTCTGTTATGGGGTTCATCGAAGAACCTTCAAGAATCCGTGCAGATCAGGGAGCTGGAACTAAAAATTCAAGGCTGCATAAAATTCCTTGCTTATAAACATCTGGATGAGCGAACAGCATGATTGCGTAGCAACAATGATCACCTTTTAACTAGATTAAAAGATTAGTGTATGGCTATCAGTGAGACGATTTGAAATGGTTGTTTTGTTTCGCAATCGTGCTTCATGTCACTTTTTTTGACTAGTGACATAGACTCTGAACAGATGAGAATGTAATGCAGAGAGAACAAACTTATATTTCTTTAAACATGGATTTCAACGTCAATTCTTTTTTAAATAACATGTTATTAGTTTGCTAGTCAGACCACGGAGGGAAAAAATCTTACAGCACTAATGTCGCTAGCACTGTAGCTAATCTCTGGCTGAATAATTTACACAGAAAGGCCCCAGTCCACCAGCAGGTTCGAACACAGGACCGGCTTGCTCTGATAGGGCTAACCAGTGCACCGCCATGCCGCATTACCATGTTGATACCAAACAAAAAATCTTTAAGGTACCTTATCAATCATGCGGCGGGCCTCCTCCTCCTCAGGGTTATGGTTCTCCAGTTCGATGGTGTAGGTGCCTTTGTCACTCTGTTCATCGTCCTGCTTCTGTGTTTCATCTCCGGGGGTTGTCGTCTTGTCCTCTGACCTTTTCTTCTGCAGCAGCCGTGCTGCTGTAGGTGCCACTGTTGCCAGCGCCGACGAAGTGCCCTTAGGATGGGAGGGTGGTGCCGGACACAGTCCCTCTCCTGCGATACCTCCCAAAAGTGGTGAAGTCTGGGAGAAGGAGTAGGAACGGCGTTTGCGTGGGTTCTCCTCGTCGAAGAACTCGATGGTGAAGGCGGTGCGGCTGGTGGAGCCCGAGCCCTCTGCCCCGGTGACTCTGGCACGTGTGAGGCCAGCTGCCTTCAAGCGCTCCTCTAGAGCAGCGTGGCGTCGGCTACCAAAACGCAGGCCAAGACCGTTCTCCGAGTCGCTTTGGGTGCCGTCCTCATGTTTACTGCCTGTGAAGGGAGAACGACAAACCTGCATCGTTACTGCATGTTAGCCTGATTAACCTATATTTGCTTACAAGAACATGGACATTGACATGTCACCAACAAAATTTGTGGAGAATGTGACTTAATTTAGTTGTGCAGCTGCAACATGACCCCTGATTGTGGCAGGGATGGGGCTGGTACCTCAGGGTCTAGGTTGACTGCAGCAGCTTGGTGTGAAGTAAGATGGATGGTAAGAAAAGCAGGGTGAAAACATAAAGGAGAAGAAGAGGGAGGATGACTTTTGATTAGCTCATGCAATACTACGTAGTGAGAGTTGACAGGCAGAGCGAGCCACCCTGCACTAAACACTGGTCTCTCATGCGCAGTCTAACGACAAAGGAGCTCTTCTGTTCCACATTTTAGAATCAGCAGAGATTACAACACAGGCTCTAAATGAATCATTGTCTCAAACTAAGCAAAACAATCATAACTGCGCCAAAACTGATTTAAGATCGTCAACCTCATTCAAAGCCCCCTCTATTTAAGCACCCACCTGAGATCATGAATATTAATGCCCTTGTCTCTCGTCTCAGAGTTCCTCTACAATCTTCTTAGCTCCCTGCACGGAGGATGCTCGTCACACACTAGTGCATTCCCACATACAGGCGCTCCAATATCCATATCCAAAGAATCACCAACCTCCTCAGAAAGGCTAAAGTTGCGAGTGAGAGCATGGTGCAGTCTGAAATACATCTGCAACCAGGGACAAGTCCACCTCTGAGATCGCTGAGCCACGCCTCGTAGCGGATTGACTGCGGAGACCGACGCGCATAATCAATCACCCGCACACGCAGCGCACGCGAGTCAGTTCACATCTGTTCTGTCAGCGCTTCACTAGCCCCGAAAACACGCGGTCATCATAAATTAGCACCCATTTCATTATGAATGTCGACTGCACTAAAATGAAAGGGCGTTGCTTTTTACAAAGCACACGCTGCAGCATTTGAGTAGAACGAGAGGAAAAAGGGCAGTCCTACCAGAAAAAAGCATCCAAAAAGGTTCCACTTGTTTTTTTTTTCCATCTTAAACTCCTTACATATTAATTTGCATCCTGCATGAACTGAACACTAATCACAGCATCACAGATGCTGATATTCTGTTTATGCCTGTGGTGAGGAAAGGTAGGAGTGTTAAAGCAAGCGCCAGTTGCAGTGCTAAGCTCTCGGTGTTAGGAAAAGATGATTTAAGAAGTGTCGGGTTATATATTCTGTGATGGTGACTCATCTTTCCAGGTACAATTGCAGAACTCCCGAGCACACTCATAGTCATATTGCACACCTTATTATACATCTTATTTTTCATTCTTTCAAAATCCAGGAAACTCTGAGTGCCTGAACAATAAGCTGAGTATTTTAACTCTTTTAATTAAATATTCACAGAAGTCTACAAATGTAACGCATTCACCAGTAATTATGTGCAACTTTAAAATTCATTCTGTTGCCGTGCTGAATATTCATTGAGACTTTAAACATGTCAGAACTGTATGGATCTGACAAAAGAGCTGTACATAGGGGTCTGAGTGAGGTGATCGAAAATAAGCACTGCACGCTGACACTTTCAGAAGTCACTCTTTTCTGTTTGTGATATTTCTTGAATGAATGTAGAAATGATGTAGAATTGGAAAAAAAAAAAAAAAAAAAAAAAGTATATATACTTTTTAAGTCTCTCCCTACTGTCCTTTATGAGGCAATATGGCAAAGCATATACACTCACACCACTTATTTAAAAAATAGGAAATTTCAATATAATCAACTTTACAGTGTGATACAATACACTAGTGCTAATACCACATGTCCAACCCTTCACCTTTCTGTGAAATCACCAGGGTGTTTGGAAGTTCATATCTGACAGGGGAGATAGAGGATTCAAAAACACATGTAGGGTTACAGAGCCCTAAATTTCAGACATGCCACCCAGAGTCACCAGTGAAAGCACGGCCAGAAAGCTAAAGCTTAACCGCCATGTTTAATTTAGTTACAGTCTAATGCACAGCTTTTTAAAAATGATGGAATAATGCTTAATATTTTCATCAGTTAAAAATAAGAAACCTAAGACAGGCAATGCTCGTTTTAGCTGTATCAAAAATAGATCATATCGAGACATCGGCACAATCATATTGTATTGAATTAGAATTTTATATCATTCCACCCCTAGTATGCGTGCATGGCATGCTGAATTCACCACAATCCTGATCAGGATACTGAACACGAATTAATTTAGGGTTAGTTCATGCTTTTATGTGTATTTTTATTGGCTAATATTTACTATATAACTGTATATAACTTCAATATGGGCGCAATTATGGTCGCTGGAGTGTAGATTCATGACATGCGTACCTTATAAGCCCCATTAAATACATTTCCAGGTTGTTACACTACACACTAAAGTGTAGTACAGAAAGGTTCCAGAGAAACAGGATGTTTTGGATTAAGGTCCATCATCAGCTATAGAAGCAATGCAAAACTGTAGTTACATATATACAAATGCGGGATCACTCTCACTCTATTCCACAAGTTGTGAGAGTGTACTGTTTTGCTATAGAAATCCACCTGCCGCTTGATCGTCTCACCCATCCGAGTCAAATGAGCATGTTCAATTCCATTTGTCAGAATTTGACACAGAACACATGGTCAGATTAGTATTAGTCTATGCAACTCTGCAAATCTGGCCTGAAATACTAAATTATTAACTGATCAGATTGGAAATATTTTCTAATCTGATCCCCTTTATGCATTTTATGCTGGGAATCAACGTGTTGATGATGTGACCTAGATCTGTATGTGAAAATAGGATACAAAGTGTCAATATCATGCTTTTATTGCTTTACCTAACTTGGCAGATCCATATTGGATATCAACTAGAGATGGCATTCATCCAATATCCAGTGGAGAAAACATATCAGCTATTGGATACTAAAACAAACTGCAAAGATTGGAACTGGATTTGGAAAAGAAATGTAGTTTTGGACCAGGAAGTGAATACACTTATGAAGAGACATAACTGTTTTTTTTAGGGTTGATTTTTTTTTCTATTCATACTTTATGATATTTATTATATTTACAAAGCAAGTAATTTCCGTGACAATTGCAAAGAAAAAATTTTTGAAACGTGGCCATGATTTAACTAAAACGAGGGAACAAATAGATATTGTGGGAACGAATTAGTAAAATTTGGCCATTATATATATATACACACTACATTGCCAAAAGTATTCGCTCACCCGCCTTTACACGCATATGAACTTAAGTGACATCCCATTCTTAATCCATAGGGTTTAATATATTACGTCGGCCCATCCTTTGCAGCTATAACAGCTTCAACCCTCCTGGGCAAGCTCTCCACAAGGTTCTTCCAGAAGCACATTTGTGAGGTCAGACACTGATGTTGGACGAGAAGGCCTGGCTCGCAGTCTCCGCTCTAATT
>JAQQZR010000038.1:18063758-18079509 GCA_030068235.1 Notoglanidium macrostoma | reverse complement strand
ACCGCCAAACCCAGATTCGTCCATCAGATTGCCAGATGGAGAAGCGTGATTCATCACTCCAGAGAACGCGTCTCCACCGCTCTAGAGTCCGGTGGCTGACTCTGCAGAAAGTCGGCGACCGCTGCGCACTGTGCGCCTCAGCATCCACTTACCACGCTCTGTTATTTTATGTGGCCTTCCACTTCATGGCTGAGTTGCTGTCATTCCCAATCGCTTCCACTTTGTTATAATACCACTGACAGTTGACTGTGGACTATTTAGTAGCGAGGATATTTCACGACTGGACTTGTAGGCTCCATATAAAAGAGAATTTTTGTGTGAAAAAGACTCACCTGACCTAACCTGACCTGACCTGACGAGAACATCAAGACAAAGACAATACATTCACTATTAAACCAATGTATTTGAAAGATTTGGTGCTCCTCACCTTTCAGCCTCTTGAGATGCACGGGAACATCACTCTTAATGCTTTTGCTGTCTTCCTCTGTGGACTCGCGCCTCACCATGGGAGGGTTGTTGTGTGCTAGCCAGTCAGCCACTTTGCTCTCTGAGGCCATGATGGCTGCCTGTAGGCTGCTGAGCTCTTTACTGCCTGGCTGAGATTTTTTAGACCTTGGACGTGACACATGATCCTTAATGGTCACCTTCCCTGGAGAGGTGTTATCAAACTCAATGGTGAAGGAGGTGTTAGCTTGGGCGGCTTTTGCTGCTGCGCTGCTCTCCGTGTCCTTGGTTGGGACCTCGTGGATGCTGTCTTCTGCCATCTGGCCGTCTTTACTTGGGATCTCAAAGTAGCTGGGCTCAGGACCTGCCGCGCTCACACCATTCTCCTTAGCTTTCTCTGTTCGCTTAGTCTCCTTGGTTTCTGTGAGGCACAGAAAGAGGGACACTACAGATTAGCATCAGGGGTCAGGGGTCATGAGCTCGTGCAGAAGAATCAACAAGGCCAGCTTTAAGCACTGGGCCATTCATCTGGATAAGTGTCTGAAGGATACAATTAACAAAAACCATTCTTTGAATGCGTAGTGATAATTCAATTTAGTGCATCTGACACAACACAGCTAATGACGGCCAGTTAAGAAACGCTAGTATTAATGATTATGTAACGTAATTTGATGATAACAGCTGCCTTGTGGTAAATTGTGAAAATGTGACCAGACATTTGTTTGCACTGATTACACAATTCAGATGGCTTTTATACTTGATGTGAAATTCATTCCTTACAGTTTGATACTTGCTAATAATAACACATAGCACAATAACACATGGTCTAGGAATTTGCCCAATTTGTATCACAAGAGTAATTGAGCATATATTTCAGTAGAATTACTTCATCAAGGACGTTCAAATGGATCAATCTTCCAAAGTCTTGGGTTCTCACATGCAGAGGTGGATGTTCTACAAAACCACAGCCTCTGACATCAGTGGGGGGAAAAAAGAAAAGGAGAAGTAGGAAAAACCCAAAGATTCTCGTCTTATTTACAGTTTTCTTCTGTATTCTGTATTCATAACAGCAGTCATAAAAAAATATCACCGATTCTACAAAAGTACAATGTTATAAAAGTAGTACAGCTTTATCGATCCTCCCTAATTTCACACCCTGTCAGAGTGGTGGTGAAACTTCCTGCTATAAAAAAATGTTCACTTCCTCACACTCCGGGCACATGTTTCTTGTTTAAAAAAAACCAAATCTCTTTCCAAAAATCTAATTTATAACATCATATGTACGCAAACAACAAGATGTATGTTGTGTACAGTTCCACTAAAGTGACAGAAACCTGAAGTTCAGAGATGAATGGCCACAACAGCATGATCACGCTCAACAGAACAGCAATCTTATTGATGTCTGATGCTATCTACATTCCTACTACATTTATTATACGATAGATAAACAGGGAGATTACTTACGAATGAGGCATGTGAGGTTTCAATGGGAAGAGGCAAAGCGGTGTGGCTTTACAGAGATGCATGTGAAAAACCCTTCGGTGACAATCTCCGGCTTGGGGGCTGGGCTTGGCCACAAACGAGCCTATTCACAGTTCCTTTGCATGCTGCAGCTCTTCCCCTCCTAGCTGCTCTAACTCCACTACCTTTCAGAGAAGAAGAACAGCCTTCACCACAGCCTAAAAATAGCAGTGGGAGAGGGCACTTTGATGTGGGGAGCAGTTACACAGAGTTTTCGCTCTCACTTTGCCTCAGGCACAAAAAGAAAGATGCTCTGGTTCGCTTAGGATTGGAAGACGTAGCTAAACAATGTCCAGGGTTGTCCCTGAAAAAAAGTGCATTTGCCTGATTTTTTTTTTTTTACCTCAGCGCATTATGGGCTGTGTATAGCAATAGGGCTTTCTGTCACAAAGAGGCTGCTGTCTGAGGGCGAATTTAATTAAGAGGCACTCAAGGACCTGAATGCTGTCAAAACTGCATTCACTCAAGAAAACGACCACCTTTTGATTTACCTGCCATAGAACGCCACCAACCCACACAGAAAACGCACTCGGGTGTGACATGAATCACGGCTATCTAACTGTCAATATACTGCTACAAAAGCGCAGCCTCACTCTCTTTTTTGCCCTGTTCACATTAACAAGTGTCCTGGGTGATCAGATCACAAGTGGACAGCGCTAAGTACAGGTGTGAACAGGGCCAAATGTGTCTCAAAGTCGCAATGTTATCTGATCACTCAAACCACATTCGGAGATATTCTGGGACACATATGGGTTCATAACAATTGTAGCGTGCATATGACTGCATCTCAATTTTTTACTCCACATAATACTACTGATACACCAGTGATCCTGACCCTTTCTGCTTCCTGGACCAGCCTGATCCATCCTGATGCCCTATGTCTGGTTGGAGTTCTCATCACTTAGAAACCACTCACTCTTGCTGAGGATGGCCCCATACGGACTGCCTAGAGATTACACTTAGAAACCATGAAGCTTGCTTTGGATTGCAATTGTTCCAAACAGTTTTGCTATGGTGGCTTAATTGCCATGATAACTTTAGGACTGCAATGGCCACAAACAGCTTTGCACTCAGTGAATCAGTGAACAGTCGATGTTAAACTATGATGAATTTCCTGGTTACACAATTACACTTTTCGACCATATAGCACACTGTTACAGAAGCAAGTTATTTGTAATCGCACTATCAGGTGTCACCCAAAATGAGGATGGGTTCCCTTTTGAGCCTGGTTCCGCTCAACGTTTCTTTCTCACGTCGTCTCAGGGAGTTTTTCCTTGCCACCGTCATCTCTGGATTGCTCATCAGGCATAAATTAATATATATAAAATTTATATCCTGATTTTTGATATTTCGGTAAAGCCGAATATGTGACAATATCCATTGTAAAAAGCGCTATACATATACAATATGTTTGATCTGATGTGTCCCAGACAGCAATGAAGGACCGACTGATAGGCTGCATCACTGCATCCAGGCCAGAAAATATGCTATCTCCTGCGAGGCTAAGGGATAAAGGTGATGCTATTACAGCAGAGATGAAAACAGCTGCTTTTCATAGGTTCACTCATTGTCTCATCTCTTCATTTATAAGTTTCATTAGCAGACCACACGATTAAAACTTTTGAAACAGCCTGTAAAGGTACATGAGATATGATTTACAGGGCATTTCTGCCTGAAAGTAAATGCAGCAGAAGACTGATGTAATAAATGTAAGTGACAGTCTTTCTCTAGAGGATACGATGGATGAAATCTGATCACAAGTGGTCAGTGAAGCTGCACTGATCATGCCAGGTGTGAACGGCTATGTGTCTCGGCTGTCCACTTGTGATCTGATCACCCGGTATGCATGGGTGTTAAGGCCGGGTGTGAACAGGGCCTTTGACCCTCCGCAAGAGCTGAAGCATATTCTCATCCCAGCCAAGTACTGTTCTACAACTAGTCTTAGTTGAATTCTCAAATGTGGTTTGCCAGAAGGTGTTGATTAATTGTTTTTAACAGTACCTTTGACTTAATGTGCTTGTTCTAAGACATTATCAATTCAAAGTAACAATTCTTTCTCAGGGCCTTGTGTGGAAGATGAGCAACATAATCTAAGCCTAATAATAAACAGATTTGAAAAGCATGTTATGTAACTTCAGAATCATTAATATGGTAAAGTTTTCTGTTTTGTAAACGTTTAAGGAAGGAGTCTCCAGTGTCAGGGCACTGTCACAGTCAGTACACTTTCAGACATGGAGTCTTCAGGACTTTCTATGGTTTCTCTGTAACATGACAAACTTTTCCACTTTAAAAGAGAAAAAAGAGAGGCTGGTAAGGGAACAACTGTTCATAGCTTGTTCAACAGCAAGTACCTTCTCTTTCAGACATTCTACAATGAAACTATAAATGAGTAAAAAGCACAACATGTCACTCATTGATAAATTAAAAAATGTAATCATTGGCAAATTGCTTTGGCATAAGAGGAATAAAAAATGTCAGGATATGCTGTTATAGGAAAATAATCCACTGTGTGGTGGTAAGAGATTTACACCAGTACATCATTACCATTAGGCATGAGACAGGGATTTCATGGTCTTGAATATTATAAACCTTATGAGTGGGACCCTAACTGCCTTGAAGAATGTTTACTTAATAGTCCAGAAAGTTGCGTAATCAGAAGGATGCGCTATGGCACATGTCAAACGATAGGCCTTCAGGCCAAATCCAGCCTGTAGCCTTGTTTCATTTGCCCCGTGTGAACTGAAGACCTTGGTATAATCCTGCTCAACATTTCCAGACTGTCTAGAATTCACAGCAAATATCATTTGCGTGGCCATCTGAAGGTAGTTGCCATAAACCACTGTATATACATGCACTCGCGTTTGCAGCTGGCTTGACTAGCGGTCTGAAATGTAGGATAAGATGCCTGGATGCTGTGCAATTTACATTTGGGTCTAAAAAGTTTCGGAAAGTTTTTCAGAACATTGTGTGTTGTCTTGGCAGTGGCATGAACAGAAATAAATTTTGCAGGGTTATACAAAATAAAATCAGGATCATCTTTTCACGTCTGTACAACTAAACTGGTCAATGTGTCACAATCGTGCATTTCAGCTGGATGTCAGACAGCAGTAAGAGAGGTGATGACACGAATTTGTTATTAAGGCTCATCATTTAAGACAAAATATACCATGGAACAATCTGTCCATATTAAAAATGCTGCCATGTTTTTTCCTCTCATAATACAGAAAACTGTCAGGATATCTCCCTATTTGGAAAAACTGTACTTCAATTTCATTCATATGTGCATAAGTCACAGTGAACACTGCATGTTTTAAAGTAACATTATCTCTAAAATATTGCAGTAATTTCAACACAGTTTCATCCCTATTATGAGCCTCGTGAATAGTCTCACTTCCAGTTTTGAGTGTATAGCAACAGTGGAACATCCTGCTCTGTCGAAGCCTCAGAAATCTCTAATCTTTTACTCCTGGATGGCAAAAGGTAATAGGATCATAGACCCCAGAACTAAAACAAATCTAAACACACCACTGGAAAGCCCAGGCTATTCAGAGTCTGGGTTTGCCATTTCTGCAGCCTTGCTGGATTAAGCTAGGAGCACTAAAATACTCGCTGTTCAAATATGTAAAGGAACACTGCTTTAAACATGCACTTTCATTCTCACAAATGACATGGCAAAGCCCAGCTAGGGAGGCAATAATGATACACTGCATAGACGTCCATAAAACAGTTACTTTCACGGTAATGACTTGCTGTTACTTGTTTAGTACATGTACTGTAACATTTATTCACTTCCTATCACTGTTTAAAAAAGTACCGTGCCAAAACAACTATTCAAGATACTTCCAGACACAGATACATGATACAGTTGCTAGTACTAATGTTACCACATAGTGCTATGAGAAATCACTATAAATAGCAAGATAAAATGCAATAATAAAAATAAAATACCTGACTAGAGAAAAAAAGGACTTTTCGGAGCAATACACTTCTGTAATCATCTATACACATTTATAAACATAAGTGGTTTCGTTTATGTGAATGACAAGCTCATTCCAGAAGTGTACACTTTCACTCTGTTACAGGGAAATGCTGTCATTTCAAAATGATAAGATCTAGTTACACATACACTGATCATTACAGACATGTGTTTCTTTTCTTAGTTTAAAGGGCTTGACTATCATGTATAATTTCCAAAAGGAAATATCATTATTCATCATCATTATTAAGTATGATTGCAGCTAATTAAATTAAGCCCTTTGGACAGAAACCGATATATTTGAAACTGGTTTTAATTTCATTTGCATGGTATCAATGTCAGAAACATCAAACAACAACACAGAAAGTGAACCTTCCGGTTCTGCATGGTTGCCACTCATGAACCATGAGTTGGTTAATTTTCTGTGCTGTCCTGTAAAGAAAATGTGGAAAATGTCAAGAATAAGCTTTATTATCTATTCATTCATAATTTTGTCCACATAAAATTCCACCCTTGAGATAAGCAATGCCGCTGATTAAGGATTACACTACATAGCCAAAGTTTGTGGACCCTTTGACCATCACTCCAATATGTGCTTTTTGAACACCCCATTCCAGATTTATTCCCCTTTTATAGGCTTTTCACATGGGAAGTGTTGCCCACTAGTTTTCAATTCATTTTCCGTGGGAAGTGGGCAGGCAGGGTAGACTAGGAAGGTGAGGCAGGCAGGTTGGACGGGGGTATGGTGGGTGGGCACAGTTTCGAGAGACTTGCCGCCTGTGTGCACGAATTTCGAACATGTTGGCCTGCCTCAAAGATAAAATATTCAACTTTTGAGGTGTCGGCACAGGAGTTTTCTGTGGAATTGGCCAATCAACATATGACATCTTATTTATTCAATGAGATCACCGTTTAATTTGAAGTGCCAAGATGGAGGAAAATGTAATTTTGGAAGTGGAAGACTAACTGGAGCTTAATAAAGTACATATTAATATTTACAAGGTCATAAATACATAAATAGGAAGGCATGTGCTTGGGCAGCAATTGGGGCGAGGCTTTCTTCCTTTAAAAACAACATAAGAAAACGAACAAATTAAATACTATCATTCACAACATAATTTACATATAATTTATACATAATAAAAATGATATTGATTTAAATTACAGGTAGGCTTATCAGACATGGTTTGATTACTGTGTTGTTGTTCCCATGGTTACCTCACCGCACGACATATCGCGTCTGTGGCTCCAGACTGTTTGTCTTTCATATGAGAGCCGGGGTGGGGGGTGCGAGACGGAGAACGGGAACCGCTTCCTAGCTGAAAGTGCCTGTACTGTTATAATAACATCCAATCTGGCAAGGTTTTCCACTAGGTAGAAGTGCATTAGTGAGGTCTGTCACTCATCTAGGGCAAGAAGGCCTGGTGCACACTGGGATTTCCGGTTCATACCAAAGGTGTTAGGTGTGGTTGATTTCAGGGCTCTGTGCAGGAGTTCTTCTGCAGCAACCTTGGCAAACCATGTGTTCATGGAGCTCGCTTTGTGCACAGGGGCATTGTCATGCTAGAACAGGTTTGGGCTCCTTAGTTCCAATGAAGGGAAATTGTAATACTACAGCATACAGAGACATTCTATATAACTGTGTGCTTCCTCCTTTGTGGCAACAGTTTGGGGAAGAACCGCACATGGGTGTGATGGTCAGGTGTCCACAAACTTATGGCCATATAGTGTACATTTTTGTCAATCTCCACCCCATTGGCAACTCACATGGAAAATGTACGAACCACCCTGTGCATGCTTAACTCATATCTGAGCACTCTGATATTGATTCATTCATTTATCTTCAGTAACCACTTTATTCTGGTCAGGATACTGAACCTAGATACACCCTGGAATAGCCACGCCACATACCAGGATGTTTTTGAAACATGGGAGCACTCATAAGAAACTCACATGGACACAGGAACACACCAAGGAACCTGGAGATGTACAGTGGCATTGCTACTGGCTGTGCGACAGTGCCATGTCTCTCTCATCTTAAAAGCTTTATACTCAATCAATCCTTCTTTCCAATATGTACACAATGAACAAGTTGCACTTCAGCTTTAGGTATGACATATAGAATGAGCATTTCTGAGAAAGCAATTCTGTGAAATCAAAGGTGTTGTGTTTTTTGTGCAGGATAAACCACTTCTATGCTTTAAGCAACGTGGGGAAATGGAACTGAGGCCTCACCTGTCCCAGGAGTCTCCTGTTTTTTCCCTGCTACTTTATTCTCCTGCTTAAACGAGTTCTCGTCATCAGCGTCGCCATCACCCCACCAAGAAGGCTGCCCATACAAAGGTGTTCCTCTGTGCAGTGCTGCAGTATCACCTACAAGAAAACATCAATATCAATACAGGTTCCCTCCAACACTTTAATTAATATCATATTTAAAACTTATCATGCTACTATTCTGTGCTGGCTGAAAACATGATTAACCTAGATTTTGCAGTCGGCAGAGAAAAGTAGGCCATATGTTATAGTGCGAGTTTTAATTACATACATCACTCAACAAGGTTATTAGTGTAAATTGAATGGAGTCAGTAGCAGACGGTGAAAAATAAATTCAACAATTTGTAGAATTCATGTGCTCTTCCTGTTTCGCAGGTTAGCTTTCATCAGCTCATTCATGTGTGATAGTAATGCTTCTAACAACAGTTTAGAATAAGATCAGACCTAATGAATGAATGATGACATGAACCATGATGAAATCCCCACACTGCTGTACCATACCCTACCATACTACCTTTTATATTTAATATTTAATATACCTGTGTGTGTGTGTGTGTGTGTGTGTGTGATTTTGTGGGTATGTGACCACAAAAATGAATCCAGTTTTGCAAAAGTTTATTCTGAAATATAGCGAATTGAAACTAAAGTGCATCAAAAAAATCATCCATGTATAGTTTCATTAATTTTGCCATACAATACATATGTTGCTTAATCTATAATGTGTCCTTCACCAAAATATTATACCGTAAAAAAACCTATAAATATGACTAGATATGACAACTATCTGGTCGCTATGCTATAATATAATATAATATATTATAATCAATTATAAGTTTACAGCTGATTTTCTCCAAACTCGATTTCTGGTTAAGATGATGATACCTTAAATATTTTTTGTTAATTTCTCTGAATTGGCTGAAACAAATTGAACAAATAACCCATTACTTTAGAGATAATTAACTGTAGATTTAGAATATGCAATAAAAAAATGGTTTTCACCAACTGGACTCATTTTGTGGTGACACGCCCCATATATTTTCTATCTATCAGAACCAGCATACTACTGAGCCTGTATTTTGTGCAGTGCATGCACTACACTGACAGTTATCTGGGATAAATAACCAGGTGGCAAAAACACACGGAAAGCACTACCCGCCTCTTCCTCTTCAAAAAAAAGAAAAACAAAAAACAGTGTCTCTTGGGGTGGGGTCTGTCACTGCCCTGTAATTACACAACCAGCACTTTACGGCAGCCTTGTGCCATAATTACCCAGCGTTATATATAAAACGTTAGTTAATGAAACTAGCTGAGAAATGTATGGTGAGATTCAGCTGAACTGAGCTTCACATGTGTGCTATGTTAATAAGGTAAACCTTTTCAAAAAGCTATGACCAAATTAGAGATGAAACTTTTGAGTTGTTTCAGTGACTGGAGTCATTGAAGTCTGTTTAATTAAATGATTGATTCAGTTTCATTTACAAATTTGTGTGTGATATGCAGGCAGCAAAGACACAGAGTAGTGTAAAACAGTTGGCAATTGTTTGCATTTTCTGTTATTGTATTGTATTGCATGCACGAAAATTCTGGAAATCTTCAGCTCTAAGTGAATGATCGTGAATGGGACTCAGTTAAACTCCCTGACTCAAAAGATTTACTGAAAAACAGGAGTGAATCAAAACAAAAATGACTCACTGAATCAAACACTGACTCGTTGAATGAGTGAAGAGAGAAACTAGATTGTGATTCACTGATTCAAAGAGTTCACACACACACACACACACACACACACGCAGTTGCAAATACGACTTACACTATAATCATGAAGTCTGTTATAGATATGTATAGAAATGGTCTAGCTGGACCAAAATAAACCTGACGAGTGTTCATTAACCCTGCAAGTGAATGTGTATGGAAATGCAGTGCTTTCGCTGTACAATTCAGTTCTGTGGTTTGCGACTCTGAAGCCCGTCAGCAGCAACTAAAAGAAAGGAATGACTTTTTAAAGGAATGAACTTTCTCATTCTTTCTTACTTTCTTAAATTTATTACATGCTCTCTAGACATTAATTTGTGCATGCAAGTGCTGTTCTTGACTTTCAGGTTGACACAGATGGATCAAAATGAATCGATTTGCATTGACTCCGCCCTGTAGTTAACATCCTTCTGTGAAATCCTTCATGGATCCTGCCAATAATTCAGCTTGTGTATTTTTATACACTCAAACCTTTAGTAAATCGGGGCCTCTGTGTGTATTTTTCATTTGAGCTGACACCCACAACACCAGCCTAGAAACAGATTCTAATGTTATTGCTGTATATTTCTGACACCGTTCTGGAAAGGTCATAGCATACAAAAGAGACAAGCAATGATATACAAGCATTTTTTTTCTTTTTTTAGACAGACTAATGAAACCACATCCTGTTCCAAAGAGTGGGCTTATTGTTTTAAACATTACACTCCACATCACAGTACCATCTGCTGAATTAACTCTTATAGAGTTTGTTTCCAGATCGCCTTATCCGTGTTGATTCAGTGTTCTATGTGTTAGTTTAGTTTTCATGTCTAACAAACTGTACAGCACCGTGGGGAGCTCTGAATACTGCCTAGCGCCAGATATTGAATATACACCAACATTCATAATCACACACTTGTTGCATCACCGGCCCTGTTGAAAATCAACTGAAACACGTTATTGCTTGATGGACACACAGCAGACACAGACCCATAAGCCAGTTGTACATTACACACATGTTTCTGAGAATCCCACCTAAATCTGTCAAGTTAATTGGTCACTTGTATGCGGTATATACTCTATATGCCTATACTGTGTAATGGGTATAAATACTTTTATAAACAGTTATTCTTCAGGGTCATTATTTGGGCTGTAATGATCATATGATTTGGATCATGCATTGATTTAAAAGGCAATGGAATTAATTAAGGAAACATCACAAATAGTAAAATATAAAATACTTACCATCCACTTTATTAAGAACATTCATGCTGTTATCTGATCATGTCTGATCAAAACAAAAAAAATCATGCATATCAAGATCATCAATGTTCACATCAAACATGAGAATGAAGAAAAGGTGTGATCTCTGTTCATTTGATTGTGGCCTTGTTGTTGGTACTAGAAAGTCTGGTGTGAGTATTTCATAAACTGCTGATCTCCTGGGATTACCTAAGCAATAGTTCTTTGGGTGGAAACGGCTTGTTGATAAGACAGGTCAGAGGAAAAGGGCCAGGTTGGTTCGAGCTACCAGATAGGATATAATCACTCTTTACAACTCTGATGAGAAGAAAAGCATCTCGGCATGCACAAAACATTGAACAATGAGATGGATGGACTCCAACAACAGAAGACCACAATGGGTTCCATTCCTGTCAGTCAAGAGCAAGAATCTGAGGCCATCATAGGTTATCGGTGAAACTGGACAGTTTCTCTCTAGTCTAATTTCCTAGGCCTAATCTCTTTCTAGTCTTCACCTGTCTAGTTTCTATGACTCAATGCCCATGATTAGGGGTGGGAATCACTGAGTAACTCATGATACGATACTATCACGATCTGTTGGCCCTGATAATGATGGTATCACTATACAGAGATTCTGTGATACTCGATACACAGCAAGACAATCATCTACTATATATCTCAACATCCGTGTAACTGAAGAAAAGAAAATACCCCTAAAAAGCAGGAATTATGAATTTATTTATTAAATACATAAAAAAAGCTAAATAAATGTTATAAATAAAAAGTATATTAATAATAGAGCTGTCGTGATTACAGCAAAAATCAAAATCATGATTATTTTGGTCAATATTGAGATCACGATTACTCTTTGGAAACATCATGCATTTATTGAACATAAAAGACACTAATCACATCTATACACATTATTATATTATTAGTAGTAGTACTAAGACTAGTTGTAGTAGTAATAGTAGTACTAGTATAAATAAATGTTTAGCCTCAGACATCCACATGGACACTTCCTATAGCAGGACATAATCCTGTTAATATTCATGTCTGATATTTTGGTACGAGCCAAGTTGAATTCCTTATTAGTATGCAGTTGTTACTTTACAGTAATTTAATAGTCTACTAAGTGTACAGACAAGTATTTGAACATTCAACGTATTTTTTGTTATGTATAAATTCTGGTTACTGTCACTTTAAGAGGAAACTTTACAGTTATGAGACTCGGAGGAACAATTTGTCTCCTATCGCCTGACGAGCATTGGAAGCATATGCTTTTCTTACTGCAAACATCTGGTATTTAATTTCAATATGTTCTGTGGTTAAAATAAAGACATTTATTTTATACCTTATAACAACCGAATGTGGAGTGGATGACTGAAAGCAGAACAACAGATAGCAAACTGACCTCTGCTTTACTTCATCACCTTGGAGACTACATTTTTGAGGATGATTACTTTAACAATAATGTAGTTAAATATAAAGGTGTTTAATAGAGAAAACAGATGTGAAATCTGTAAAACTGAATTAAACATATAAGCTTAGCATGCTAGTTTGGTGTAACTCAGTGTATTATAGTTTAGCATTGTTAGTATAAACCACACATGCAGATAAATGACTCGCCTGAGGATTTACTGCTTATTGCTGATAATTGGTTCGGTTAGTTTGGAGTTAAAGTGAAGTAATGCCACAGTGAGAGCATCATTGCAAGACAGGATGTGGCACAATAATAGCTTTATTTTGATTATCTTGTTTTAAATCACAACCTAATTCATAATTAATACTTTCCCCTGCTATCTGCGCTAGCCGCCATTTTCCACTTGTGAGTTTCTTCTTTTTCACTGCAATTTTACCCCCATTCATTTGATAAGTGACTTTGGTAGGTCAAATTGGTGGTGAATCCATTTAGAACACCTGCATGTTTTAATAAAAATACTGATATTTGGCGGCAGTGTATCGATACGATATTGCAACAGGAAGTCTTATGATATACTGATGTAATGATATTTTGTCCCACCCCTACCCATCATAGCCTCAGGTTTTTGTTCTTGGCTGACTGAAATAGAGCCTGTGGTCTGAGCAGTTGTAGTCCATCCATCTCAAGGTTTGATGTGTACATGTACATGCTGAGATGCTTTTCCGCTCACTACAGTTGTAAAAAGTGATTGTGAATTACTACAGACAGCCTGCAGACCCTCTGCTCACAGGATATTTTCGCACCATTCTCTGTAAACTCTAGAGACTGCTGAGGGTGAAATATCTCAGGAGATCAGCAGTTTCTGAAATACTTAAACCAGCCCTTCTGGTACCAACAACCATGCCATGGTTAAAGTCACAAAGATCACACTTATTCTTCATTCTGATGTTTAAGGTGAGCATTAACTGATCTCTAACAGTAGGCTTACCCCCTAGTCCTTATACAATAGGCTTACACCCCTAGTCATTCATACATCAACAGCATCTCATATATCAACGGTAATAATCTCACAACCTTCCGATAGTAGGCTTTTTGAAGCGTGCTTCTGAGCATAACACAGAGGAAGAGAAATCATTTTAAACCATTAAATACCGTTTTATATTGACGTGCACACATAAATTATATATTTCCATGCTTATCTACTACATTGTGTTACATCAAGTGCCACAAGTCTGCAAAACTACCACTATAACCAACCAACTCAACAATCTGAGAAAGAAAGAAAGAAAGGACACAAATATAACTAAAGCAAAACCACATGCTTTAAACATTGCAGACAGGAGTTAAGCTTAACTAGCCTACTGCTGATGATAATGATAATAATAATTAGCTTGCTAGATAGCATAATTGAAAGTAGACAAAGCATGATGGAATTGTTGTCAACTGGTGAGTATGACCTGATTAATTTAAATGCATAATTTCATTAATAATAAGATGCAAGTTAATCAAGATAAATTGATGAACGAATTAAACTCTCAAGGGGAAAGAGGCAGAGTGCCGGTGCAGGAGGAATCTTTATTTACAGTGCATACAAGTGAAACCAAACCGAAAAAAAAACTCACTCGGACAACTGAGAACAGAAACACGCGTAAGGACAACTGAAACACTCTGGCTAGAAACAGAAACTAACACAAAAGAAAAGCGAAGCATTCCACCATGAAACACAAACTGGCCATGTTGCGAGGCATGGAATTACTGTGTCTGTTTGACAGGAAATGTACATAGTTCTGTGTTGGTTTGTTTAATAACCTGTGCTGCTGAGAACAGGAGGAGTCCATTTAAAGCTTCTGAGTCCTAATCAGCTGGGGATGCTCAGACTGTCCTCATGGAGCAGCCTGGGAACTGAAGTCCTCAATAACAGCGCAACACCACAAACCTGGAAGCGCACACCACAGCGCCATGGATCATATCATGTGCGCAGCGCTCGTCACAAGGGGGAATACCTGACAGAACCCCCCCAAAGGTGCTACTCCCGGAGTGTCCAACAAAACACCCCCCAAAGGTGGCACCGAGGCAGGCTCAGGCAGGTGAACAAACTTAGGCATGGACTGTGGCATGCACGCTGAACTAGACTCAAGCATGGATTCATGTACAGACATGAGCTTGGATGCAAACATGGGCATGAGCATAGACACAGGCATGGGTGTGAGCATGGGCACAGACTTGGGCATAGACATGGGCCTGGACATGGGCTTAGTCTGGATGAGCTCTAGCATGGGCATTGGCCTTAGCATTGGAGCAGGCATGAGAATAGGAATGAGAAAAGGCACAGGAACAGGTATAAGAACAGGGAAGGGCACAGGAACTGGCATAAGAACTGGCACGGGAGCTGGCACTGGGACAGGTGTGTAAACTGGAACAGGAACAGGCTCCTTGACTGAAACCGGAACAGGTTCCATGACTGTGGAGATTGGAACTTGAACAGGCTCCATGATTATGAAGACTGGAACTGGAACAGGCTCCATAAGTTCAAGTTCAAGTGGCTTTTATTGTCATTTCAATCGTATACAGGTGATTCAGTACATAGTAAAACAAGACACCGTTCCTCCAGGACCAAGGTGCTACTAACTATGTAGACTGGAACTGGAACAGGCTCCGTGACTGTGGAGACTGGAACAAGAACAGACTCTTTGACTGTGGAGACAGGAACTGGAACGGGTTCCAAGACTATGGAGCTTGAAACTCCAATGGGCTCGGAGATTGTGGAAACTGGAACTCAAATAGGCTCCAAGACTGGAACTGGAACAGGCTCTGAGACTGGCTTGGAATAGGCTTGGGTGCTGGTGCTGGCTCAGGCATGGGCATGGACTCAGACTCGAACATGTACTCGGGCTCAAGCATGGTGACGACTTTGTCTCCAAAGTTCAGGGCTGGAGAATACTCAATTTCTGGAGAGCGCTCTGGAGCACAGGCTGTACTGTCGGCCTCTGGAGAGCGCTCTGGAGCACAGGCTGTCCTGTCGGCCTCTGGAGAGCGCTCTGGAGCACAGGCTGTCCTGTCGGCCTCTGGAGAGAGCTCTGGAGCACAGGCTGTCCTGTCGGCCTCTGGAGAGAGCTCTGGAGCACAGGCTGTCCTG
Organism: Notoglanidium macrostoma; assembly: GCA_030068235.1. Classification (NCBI taxonomy): domain Eukaryota; kingdom Metazoa; phylum Chordata; class Actinopteri; order Siluriformes; family Auchenoglanididae; genus Notoglanidium; species Notoglanidium macrostoma. The sequence goes on along the minus strand of JAQQZR010000038.1, from coordinate 18,063,762 downwards.
TCGG
>JAQQZR010000038.1:18020171-18035317 GCA_030068235.1 Notoglanidium macrostoma | reverse complement strand
CTATAGTTGGACAACTGACTGGGGTCGAGATCAGGTTTCTTAATTAGGGGTTTGATAACTGCTAATTTAAAGGATTTGGGTACATAGCCTATGCTAAGGGAAGAGTTGATTATTTTTAGGATTGGTTCAATTACTATCTGTTTGAGGAAACATGTAGGTAAAGTATCTAATACACAGGTTGGTGATTTTGAGTAGGAAATTAGCGAGATTAATTCAGTCTTTTGAAGAGGTATAAAACATTCTAATAGATAATCCGATATAATTATATTGTTGTCTACCGAGTCGCTCACCAGACTGTATGGATTAAAATTCATAGTTTGTATTTTTTTCCAGATATTGTCAATCGTGTCATTGAAAAAAGTCATGAAGTCATTGCTACTGCATGTTGATGGTATGGACGTTTCTGTGGCGTTCTTATTTCTAGTTAATTTTGCTACAGTATTAAATAAGAATCTAGGATTATTTTTTGTTATCTTCTATTAGATTGGAGAAATACATTGATCGAGCAGCTCTAAGGGCTTTCCTATAGCTCAGTAGGCTCTCCTTCCATGCTAATTTAAATACTACCAATTTAGTTTGACGCCACTTACGTTCTAATTTGCGAGTGGTCTGTTTTAAAGAGGGTGATCATCATTATACCAGGGTGCTAATTTTTTCTCTCTAATGATTTTCCTTTTAAGTGGGGCTACTGTATCTAGTGTATAGCGAAATATAGCACTATATAGTATAGTGTATAGCGCCTGATCAAGTTCTGTGGAGTCCGATGATGATCCAATTAAAGTTGATAGTTCAGGGAGATCATTGATAAAACTCTGTGGAGTATCTGACGTGAATGCTCGTTTGTCATGATAACGTGGCAAGGTGCATATATTATAACTAAGACACATTTTAAAAGAGAGGAGATAATGATCTGAGATAGTTTCAGACTGTTGAACTGCGTCAATATTTTCTATACTTAATCCAAAAGTCAGTATTAGATCCAGGGTGTGACCACCATCATGAGTGGGTCCCATTATGTTCTGATTAACTCCTACTGAATCTAGAATGGACACGAACGCTGTCCTCAGAGGATCTTCAGGGTCATCTAAATGAATATTAAAGTCTCCAACAATCAGTGCTTTATCTAAGGAGACAACTAGGTTTGAGATGAAATCTGTGAATTCACACAGGAATTCTCATGATCCAGTCAGTACTGTATACATACTTTTGGTCCACCCTGGATATGATTTTGATTGGTGATGTACAGCTAGACGTTTCTGGATTTAGGTGCCATTTTGAATGTTTTGGCTCTGGTATGTCTGAGGTCTTATCAACAAGTGTGAAACCTGCATGCATATACACTGCCTGGCCAAAAAAAGGTCACCACCTGGATTTAACAAAGCAAATAGGTAAGAGCCTCCCATTGGATAATTACTGCATGGATGATAATGTTTCAGCTGCCAACAACTTCTCATTTCTTAATCAACCATGTTGGAAGACACATCCTGTGGTCATGGAATTGATGTTACTCTGTTTCAGAAGATTCAAATAATTGGCATGCATCAATCAAAGAAAAGATCTAAGGACATTGCTGAAACTATTAAAATTGGGTTAAGAACTGTCCAACGCGTTATTAAGAACAGGAAGCATAGTGGGGAGCCATCATCTTCGCCGAAGAAATGTCAGAAAAAAATCTTGAATTATCGTGATCGGCGATCACTGAAACGTTTGGTGAAATCAAATCGTAAAAAATCAACAGCTGAACTCACGGCTATGTTCAACAGTGACAATAAGAGCATTTCCACACACACAATGCAATGAGAACTCAAGGGATTGTGACTAAACAGCCGTGTAGCCTTAAGAAAACCACTGATCAGTGAGGCTAATCGGGGGGAAAAAAGGCTTCAATTTGCTAGGGAGCATAAAGATTGGACTCTGGAGCAATGGAAGAAGGTCATGTGGTCTGATGTGTCCAGATTTACCCTGATCCAGAGTGATGGGCGAGACCTTGGCGAGTGATGGGCGAGTTCCAGACTCCAGACCTTAACCCCATTGAGAATCTTTGGGATGTGCTGGAGAAGAATTTGTGCAGCGGTCCGACTGTCCCATCATCTCTACAAGATCTTGGCGAAATAATTAATGCAACTCTGGATGGAAATAAATGTTGTTACATTGAAGAAGCTCATCGAAACAGTGCCACAGCGAATGCGTGGCGTAACCAAAGCTAAAGGCGGTCCAACAAAATATTAGAGTGTATGACTTTTTTTTGGACAGGCAGTGTATTATCAACTCACTGTAGGTCAATAAAATCATAGTATCTTCTGATTGACAGAAGGAACTTGGCCTGGTGATGATAAAGTCTGTCTGCAACATATACTCAAGTTTTTATCATGTTGCATCATTTCAGTTAGTTGCTTATTAGTAATTAATACATTTTGACACCTTCTGTCTGGCAGAAACAGGCAGATGGAGATGATGGAAGTTTACCTCCAGTCCAGGACCTGGTTCCCATCATTCACAACCAGTCTGAGTACATCCAGCACCTGGAGGCTGAGGTCAAGTTCTGCAAGGTCAGTCCTCTTCCCAGTATGGAATTCTGTTGTTGCTTTATTTGACATGATCTTGTCAAACTGCCTATGTAAATATTGTTATAGGTACTGTAGAGAAATAACATGTCTATGTGAGATAAACGCATATCTATGTGTGTATATTATTTAGAATTTTTTTCCCTCTAAAGGAAGAACTACTTGCGATGAAGCAGCGAGTGAGGGTAGTGGTTGTAGAGAATGAAAAACTACAAGAGGAACTCAAGGCAAAGATGGCAGAAGACACGCTGAAGGAATACACTCTGCTGGATGGCACGGTATTTCAGTTTTGGAAATTGTTTTGGATTGGATAAAGCAAAAGAATGAATAAGATCTTCGTTTACAATTTTTTCTACCCAATGTAATCATTCTCAGGTAAATGCTGAAACTTCAATGGACAAAATTACCTCAACACCAGGAGCAAAAAGTAGATGGGATTTCATTCAAAAAACAGAAGACAAGAAGTGGGGAAAAGAGCTGGTATGTGGCTGATACTTAAGTTCAGTTATCAAGGTGATTTTTTTTTTTTTTTTTAAAACACTGTTTAAAAAAATCTATTTTATCATTGTCATTAGAATGCTCTGTCACACAGTTATAGTTATACTTAACCTACCATGTTTTTAGGAAACAGCTAAAGAGTTCATATTACTCTGTGTGCATTAATGTTTATCTAACATTCATACTCCTACTGTTTCAGGAGCAGTTAAAATGTTTGTACCAAGCACAGACTGAGACTCTAGAAGCTCAGGTAGTTTCACTGAAGTAAGTTCTTTACTTATCTTGAGTCAATGATGATCATGTCCAGTCCAGAATCTAAACTGTATGATTCCTCACCAGCTATATCAAGCAGCTCTGACTTGTCTGTTTAGGAAGGAACTGTTGAGCTCTCAGACAGAATGTGAGGATCTGAAGGAGCGTCTGAGGCACAAGGAAGCCATGGCAAGTGTATCAGGGGCTGGTCAGCGTGTCGGAGGTTTGTGTTTGAAATGCGCCCAGCACGAGGCTGTACTGGCAGAATCGCACTCCAACATTCACATCCAGGCCATCGAGCGACTCACCAAGTGAGTGGGATGCTTTCATTGTACAAAGTATTCAACCCACTTTAAAGTCATCAGATTTGTCTGGATTACAATAACACTTCCACAGATTGTTGCAGACAGTATTTTTATTCCGAACCAATATGCTCTTAAAGTGAACTTTCAAAGTCAAAAGTCATTATTTATCAACAGATATTAAAAACAACTATTATAAAGTGAAAAATGCTGCTAACATAAGTAGTCCAACCACTTCAGACCACTACCAGCGTTGCACACAACTCCTCCGGGCAGATTTGCTCCAAGTTCCTCGGGTTGGTTGGTTGGTTGTCGTTCGTTGATTGCAGTTTTCAACCAGTGCTGGTGATTCTCAGTAGGATTCAGATCAGGATTTTGACTTGTAGAACATTCACCTTCTTTTTAATCACTCCTGCATCTCTTTGGCCTTGTGATTGGGACCATTGATTTACTGAAAGGTGAAGTTTCTCCCAAGCGTTTGTTTTTCAGGTTCTCTTGTAAGATCGCTCTGTATCTCCATTCTCCCTTCAGTTTTGACAAGAAGCTCATGTTCTGAGAATGAAAAGCTTCCCCTGGAGCCACTACTATATTTCACTGTAGGGATGGTGTTAATTAAGGTTTGAGCTGTGTTAGGATTGCACCACACATACAGCATTTCGATCTTTCTCTCATCACATCAAAAAAAGCACATCTTCACTGGGTCACTCTTGTGTTTCATAGGGGTCTTCTCGAGCAATGGTTTCTTTCTAGCCACTCTCCCATACAGTCCTCAAATTATGCAGAGCTCTTGAAATGGTTGTCTGGTACGCCTTCACTCCACACTTAGCTACTGTACTGTGAGTGCCTGTTTCTGAGTGACTTGGTCTCAGTGTGACTTCTCTCAACATTTTCCATCTTGTGTTTGAGTTTTGAGGGACTGCATCTTTTTGCTAGTGCTTATGTGGTGTGATGCTTCTTCCACTTCCTGACAGTTGATCCAACAGTTCTTACTGTTATGTCCAGCCTTCGTTTTCACGCCTTTCCTCTAGACTGACAGTTGCTTTAATGACAGCTGAGGTGTTTTTTGTTCAGAAAATAGGAACTGTTTTAATATTTCACAGGCAAAGGCCTTTTGTAAGTCTATTGTGTCCGCATTAAGATAATGACCCCGTTTACACTTGGTATTAAAATGCGTCTTGGGCGATCTGATCACAACTGGACAGTACTAAATACAAGTGTAAACAACCTCCAAGACACATTCAAGACGCATTCCCTCAGGACCCACCCACTTGCCGAGGTGGTCTGGGAAGCATTTAACCACATACCTTCTGTAGTGTAAACGCTAATGTGTCCCGATGCGTCCGCAACACGGATGTAACAGGAAAATACTTCATTGATGCTGGCTGCGGTGGTTGTTTTGGTAACAGTGCGACAGGTTAGAAAAAAATGGAGAGGAGCATTGATGTACATGGTTGGAGTGCAAGAAAATAATGAAGGTATGTTGCAGGTTTAACGTTTTAATATCATTTTGCACGGGGACCTTCGACCTTCTAGCGGAAGTGATGTAGGCGGTAACGAAATTTGAAGAAAAACAGTCCACTGTACACCTCGGAGACACATGATAAACACGGGTGTAAACGGCGACGTGTCTCGGCAGTCCATTTGTGACCCGAATGCTCAAGACGCATTTTAAAACCGAGTGTAAACAGGGCCAATATCTTTCATCTGGAGCTTCCAGAACTACGGGGTTGAATACTTATGCAAGCAGCATTTTTCAGTTTTTGATTTTCTTTGAAATATTCTCTGATGTCAGTTTGACTTTGAAAATTCACTTTAAGCAAACATGAGTTTGCAATAAAAATGCTGACAGGAATAATATGCGTATTTTATGCGTAAGAGTGTTTTTTTTTTTTTGTTTGTTTTTTTTTCCTCAACAAATCTGATCAATTCCAGGGGACTTGAATAATTAGGAATAATTACTATAGACATGTCCTGTAGATGTAATGATAGCCAATAGGTCTAAAGTTAATAGATAGTCAATTAACAGCAGTATGTATGGTTGATTATCTATTGATTGTTTTTGGTTCTTTCTAATCCATTATTTAAGCTCACAGCAAGGTTAAAGGGAGAGCGGATATCGATTTTCTTTATGCGGTTTATCAATTGATCTATTGATTATGTAGCAGTCCGTCTCTAAAAGGACATTATTAATGCAGCATTCAGGTTAGGAAGCTTTGCAGTTTTCTGATTAGTGATCAAACAGAGCGTGTTTGTTCATGAGAATGACCCGCTGACACAGATGTTCGTTTTTAAAGTACTTGATAGTCCTTGGGGATTAATGATGTTTTCTGCTGGGTCTGTGTGTCGGTGTGTTTGCGGTAGAGAGCGAGACGAGCTGATGACGGCGCTGTGCACTCTGAGGGCCAGTCAGAGCGAGGCGCAGCAGAGGGAGTGGGCTTCCTATCATCAGGTCAAACAGGCTGTGGAGATGGCAGAGGAGGCGAACCTGGAGAAGACCAAGGTGCATCTGTGTCAGCAGTCAGTGGCTTCAAAGGGATGTCTGCACACAGAGTGTTTATCATGAATAGAAACTCCTAATTCTAAATACAGACCAAAATTCTGAAATATCAGGTTTTAGACAAAATCGATTTTTTTTTTTCTGGCAATAATATACTTTCACTTCTCTGCTTTAAGAAGAAATAACTATATTTTATCAAAACAAGATGGAAATGTTGCTTTCTGACCTTTCTTTGGCTGGCTGCCTCCAAACTTTACATCTGGTAAGGAGCCAGTTTAGCAAACACAGAGCTGAAAACAGTCAGCCTACCTAAAGATCTTTAAAACTTTGCTACCAAAACATGCTTTTCTCACGCAGTGACGAGATTCACGTATTGCACAAATTGCCATATCTATGTGCCGTAGCAACATGGACGAATGATTAATCAGCTTCTAGTCAGATGTCAGTGTGATGACACGTAGACTATCAATGTGTCAGAGACTCAGTGGAGTCAGAATTAAATATCTAAATGCTCCCTTTTCACTTTCGGGGAACTTTAAAATGTTACAACTTTTATACTATTATACTAACTGGACAAACTGCAGCTGTGTGAAGGCCGGAAATGTAATAAGATAATGGATTATTACATTTACACACAGGGATGTGCGTTCATCAAAAGCTGCGATGCTGAAATTAAGGCGAAGGAAATTTTATCTTTAATGTAAACAGCTGAGCTGTGTGCAGACACAAGCCCAGTGAATCTCTAGTACTCACTATCACGCAACACCCAACATATTCTAGTTTTTAACATGTGCTTGCATGAAAGTTATCTTTAATGTTTGCTGTTCTAAATGTTAAATGCTGACATTACATTTAAATACCTCTTTCTCATCCTGCGTGTTATGGGTGTTTTCCCAGGCGCTAGTGCAGTGTGAGCATGTCGTCGCTGAGCTAGCTAGGCAGAGGGAGAGGCTGGAGAAGGAAGTTGCTTTAGAGCAGGAGAAGATTGCACTGGCAAGGGACGCAGCCCGCTCCGAGAGCAAGAGGGAGAAAGAGGAGCTCGCCCAGATGGTCAGTACTTTCTGCAGAATGGATTATTCTTGCCACTGCAGACCTGCCAACCTTCGTGCATTTTTTGTGCAGAACTTATCAATTTTACCAATGGCGTTTCACTCCAATATATACGCCAAGAGACTCCCAAATAAATACGGTAGATGAGCCAATCAACATTTGAATCTGGAATGATTAACAGTTGCACATGCGTTTTGAACCCCCCAATGTTAACTGACCCCCTGGAAGCCCCGCCCCTCCCTCCTCCTGTCTTATATTAGTAATGCCTCGTCTCGGCTGAATTTTCCTGCTTGAAAAAGGAAGCACTATAGATTTCTGTCAACATTAATAGAGAACGTGAAATAAAGTCTATTAATGTATGTTTGACTTTTGTTTGAACTAGAAGACAAATATATACAGTAGTTAACATAAATTAAGCTAATGTTAACTTCATGTATTAGGGATGCCACTGTAAATTTTCCTCCATACTCCTTTTTATGGCTGGAAAAAAAAAAGGTGACCAAAAATGATTAAGTAGGCCTACAGTAAAAGGTCAAATCAAACACCTCACAGATGATTGTAATGGTAATGATCAATAAAAAGTGATTAAAAGGCTGTTCAATCTTCTGCGTTGGTCAGTGCACACACCCAAAGCAAGACAACATATTATTATGCAAATAAGCCTCTTTGGGATTGGCAGGTCTGGAAATGTTTTTATGTGTCCGTATAAACTATGTTTGTCTCTAAATGGTTAGAACTATAGAAGTGATTTATGTTAACATGACTATGCATAAAAACAAGTGAATGGAAACCCTTCTTAAAAAAAAAAGTAATATTTGCTGCCCTCTACTGGCTAACAAGTTATAGTACATAATAGGAGTCGAGATTAGATTAAAAATTCAGCATTTTTTTTTATTTTTTTATATATAAGTAGTTATTGTTTTTTGTGCTACTTATTGCTTGTTTTATATATGTTATGCATGTTGTAGGTCATCATTTACCAAATTATCTGGAGTCTTATGAAATCAATATTTCAAATTTCTACCTTTTTTTTTTCCTACATATTTTATTCAGCAGTACTGCACAAAGCACTGTGTTCTCTGTGTTCCAGGTGACCTCCCTGACACGCAGAGTGGCCGAGCTAGAGGGACTTTTGGATCGAGGAGACAGAGAAAGGAACTCCCTCAACACTCAACTCGAGGAAGCCTTTAAGAAGCTCACCGCTCAGGAGACCGACAACAGCAGGGTACAGACAGCACACACTGGGAATTCAGTAACGCTTCGATAACTGCTATAACTGCTTCGACACAAATGTTCTGGTCTATGCACCATCCTGTATTTCTCATATGAAAGTACACTGAACTCTAGAACAGTTTTAATTAAGTGAATGCACTATGCTTTTTTTTTTTTTGTCTTATTCACTTTTATATGGAATGCTGTCAGAAATGAATTGTAATGGAAATAAATGAACACCAGATGGCAGTAGAGCTCTGGAAATGACGGAATTTCTTTTCTGCACCTATTCAGTAGGGTTGCGTAGAGCTGTGAAAGTGTCCTCTTAATCATTGGATATTTGTACTTGATGTGTAGAATTTAACCCTGGAGAACTTAGAACTTTAATGGAATGAGAGTGGTGCAGTTGTGACCAGTGATCCTGGATGTAACAGTGCTGTGGTAAAGCTTATGGCACTTTGTTGTAGGTGTGTGGGGAGCTGCGCTACCAGTTGAGTCAGGCCCAGCTTAAGAGAGAAGAGGCTGAGAGGGAATTACGGGACTCCCGCTCTAAACTGGGCCGGCAGCTCGAGTTAGCACAACAGGTAAGAGACTGCTTGGGTTCAGAGTTGATATTAAATATGAATGGTACATTCTGAATTATGTTGGCACATATGTAATTCACAATACATGAAGAAATAAGTGTGGTAGGAAATACATGAATGCATTAACGCCTACTTGCTACTAATGTCTCTCTCTCTCTCTCTCATTCTCTTGTTTTCTCTCTCTCTCGGGTTTCAGGAAGTGCAGAAGCTGGGTGCAGAGCTGAGTGGCAGCCAGCAGCGTTTGGAGGAGGCCCAGAGGGCAGAGGGCCGAGCTCGGACGGAGGCAGCCGGCCTGGCAGAGGGGCTGAACCGCGCCCAGCGCCAACTGCACCTCACCAGGTAACCCCCTTAATCCTATTACATGCCACAACACTGCGCCGGTCCGCACGCTGCGCTCAGTGCAGTGCCAGAGGCCCGGCTGGAAGGCACCCGCACTTTATTAAAACGCCACAGTACACCATGTGCCAGGGGAACAGGGCCGGAGAGAGCAGACACATGCTGACCCTCTCTATAACGTCACCCCACAGTGCTGTGCTCTGTTTGCTGGTTTTAAAAGTAATTAGCAATGATCATGATACTTTGAGTGTTATTTCTGAATCGGGCTTAGAGTTGATCCTCAAAATTCTGCGAGGAGCTGTAAGGATTTGAGCGCAGCGTTCCAGTAACGGCTGTGTTTGGAAAGAGATTGTTTATTAGAGAAGTACATTTCAGTATTTACTCTGAAATTATCCGATATCGTTCCCCGTAGGGGGAAAAAAAAAGGCATTATTACTTGTGTAAAAGAAGTCTAATTTTACACCGCCGCTTTCGCACCACAAAATTCACAATGATTAGAGTAAGCAAAGCATCAATTTACACGTTGACTAATTTACATTAACATTACGAGTGTGCCAAGCTCATGAGGGCATGTTCTATCACTAAACCTTTGAAAAAAACATGTGGCAGGGCGGTACGTGTTCCTGCAATCTTGCCAGAGTGTGTTGGGTGTTTTTTTTTTTTTTTTTTACTGATGAACCTCCTGATGAACTTGTGTGTCACTTTGGCTCAAGGGGATAAATCTATAATGCAAAGAGTGTTGATTCTGCTTGACCCTGGCACTTATGTGACTCTCTGGTTGCAGAAAGGACGAAGGTCATGACATGCGAAAGTATGAGCTCGCATTCACCTTTTGAAGTCTATACATGTGGTGCTGCTGCACAGATGTAATTAGCATTTGTGTAAAAAGTTTCTGTGGGTTTCATTCCCTCACCCAACACCTTGACTCTGGTGTTGGCCAGCAGTGATGCGAGGCAATGAGGCGTCCTCAGTGGGTGTGGATAAAATTCCAGGCCCTGTTTCTCAAGAGGTAGCATGTGAGACAGCTGCACAGCTGCAGAGGAGGGACGGCATCTGTTCACCAGAGGAATGACCAAGTATTACGACACAGTCGTATATTGTTTATGAGGTATTGCAGGGAAGCATGCTGTTCAGGAAACGTTATAATTTGGACCATTTGTTTACATTTGGAAAAGTCACTGTGTACTTGGGAGACTACATGATTCATCCTGACTGAACACCTCTTATACTTTATCATAAGATTGCAGTGATCAGTTAACATGGAATAAATATTCAGTAATATCTATGCAGTAGTTTTCTCTTTATTCTGCAAAATATTTCTAATGGGTAACAACTGCTTAATTCGCTTTTAACATGTAGATCCACAGTATATCATCTGGTAATTATTCTCTGATACTGGACCTTGTAACATTGACATCACAGAAGGCTGAAATATGCAAATGTCTCCTTTAACACATTACTAAACCTTTTATCGTTCCAGATGAGCATTTCGAACTGTGGAGGTTTGGATGAATCACAATGAATTCGGACAAACAATTCAGGCCACATCAAAGGCACACCAGTCTTTTCTTAATGCCTTATTAATTACCTTATTTAATCCATTCTGTCAATTATTTATATGGAATTTATGGCATGGGATTTGTATTTCCCATTATTTTTAATCAGAAAACGTACAGTACAGTATGTAAAATAGTGCAGTATTGTATCATAATTAAGCAGCAATGTATAATAAAATTGAGCAGGAATAATAATAATAATAATAATAATAATAATAGTAATGATGTCTGTCATCCTCCTGAGAATGTAGACTTTTCAGTCTTTCTTTGCTCTCTTCTCCAAGGATTGCAGAAACTTTTTTTCAGACTCGTTTGCAGGATTGATGCTGTGCATCAGGATGAAAATGCACAGTGCAAACGTAATGAAACAAAAGACAAATGTGACAGTTGCACTGGTGCCGCTACGCTATAACCACACAGAGTCCATTCATTGTGACTTTCAATCTTTTTCCGTGCCATTTTCAAATTTCCTTTTCGCTCTGGATCGTTACGGGTAGTGTGAGTCATGTTGAATTTTCTAGTTGGAAGACAGGACATCGGTATTAAAAACCAACAATCGATATAGCAGACAAAGCACATCCCAGTATATTTTGTACTAATTGTGCAGACCATTTATTGTTAAATAGCTTCATAAAATTCGAGCATATGCCTAGTGTGACTGTTTATACTTAGAAAGCGTAAAATGCTAATATATTTATTCCAATAAATGACTGAAGACTGAAATGCTGTTGGTTGGTTTATCCAGAGCAGTGCTCAGGTTGAATTATTTATCAGTGCTAAGCTGAGGTTTGTTTGCTCAGTGTGTAGTCTGTGCAGGAACAGTACTGAAGCAGACGACTCTGTCCTTTAAATGCTCTTTACTTGCTCTCACACTGGCGACAAAATGGCCTGTTGAAGATCACAGAGGTTAAGCCGCTGACCAGCCTGGCTGTTGGCAGCACAGAGGTTCGTGTGTGTGTGTGTGTGTGGGTGGGTGGGTGTTTGTGTGTGTTTGGAGGATGTGCACTGCTGGAGCAGGTTCTCTGGACCTGCCACAGTGCACAGATGCATCAGACATCTGTCCATTCTTTTTGTCTTCCTTGGGGCTAAGACTTGTCTTTCGTGGCTCTCGCTTGCTTTATACCAACTCCACACAGACGGATCAGCTGTAGCCCCTGTGCGAGAGCGGGCACGTCAGGCACCCTGCTGCGTGGCCGTGTGAACGAGGCCTGTGAAGCTGCCCTTTGATTCTCCTCTTTTCTTGTTCTCATCTAAGCCTGAGTGATCACAGCTCCCTCCAAACGGACGCAAATGAAGCAGTTGTCTTTTGTTTGTTCCCCCCTCCCTCTCTCTCTTTCTCTCCGTCTCTTTTCCTTTTCTTGCTGCCTTTTTTTTTTTTTTTTTTTGGGCCCTCTCCCGGGCTCGCCAGCCCCCCAGCGCATGTCGGGTAGACAGACAGGGCCGGCGGCTCCAGCATCGGATCATCAGCCAGCTGTGCGGTGTGCAGCCGAGGATCTGTCCTAATCCCCCCGCTCTGTTCTTCGCCTTCTGACGGCTTTGAGCCCAGACTTTATTCCATTTGTTTGTTTGTTTTTTGTTTGCTTATGCCTTTTTGTTCCCCCCCACCCCCTTCACCACCACCACCACCACCACCACCACACCCCTTTATTACTTACACGCCCCCAACTCTCACAACATTCAGCAGACCCCACAGTGTGTAATGGAGAAAAAACATGCAAGCCAAAGAGCGGCATACACTTGCTGTGGCTCTCACCTTCTGGTTCACAACTTCATGCTGGCCTCACTGGGTTTGCTGGAGTTCAGATTAGTTTGGCCAGAGAGATGTGTTGTCTTTCTGAAAAATACCACATGAAATGAAGCATCGGCTGTAATGAACAAAAAAACGGGTCTTATATTCTGATCACCGCGTCACAGTTAATGAGATCAAACTAGCAAATATTTTTGACCACTTCATGGAATAGAGTAAGCGGAAACTTGTGCATCAGAAAATGCCAGAGTGGGAAAGACGCTCATCAGTCCTGGACTCTGGGGAAACCTGCGTTTCCTGTCTGTGGCTCACTCGGAATGTTTAAAATGTGGCCATGTCACCCAGGGACATTTAGTACATCTTTATTAACTATGCACAGCAGAGCTCTACCTTTCCCCCAAATCTCAAGCTCGGTGTGAACATGACCACACTAGAACATGCTTCCTCCTGCATTACAGATTTTCTATCAAGTCAAAGCTTTTGTGTTTGTTTTGGACCAGAATGCAGAGAGCCATGTTTTTTGTTGTTGTTGTTGTTGTTATTTGTGCTAAAGCTTTGTAAAACATTTATTTTTAGTAAATTTCTCATTTCAAAGGTCTAATTGAAATTATGCTTGCAGCGTGAGATGACACATGGCCTTAGAAGTGAATGTGTTTGTGGTTCATCACACTTCAGAAATAGACATGATGCATGGAAGTGTTTAAAGCATTTAGATTTAATTGGGAGTGTTTGGTGTATAGTATGCTCAGAGCTGTCGCACAGAGGTCTGGAGAGGGGGCAGTACACAACTTCTTACGGCCTTTTGACAAACTGTATTTCAGTAACTCCCATACTGATGATCGTGAGGCCTCTTGCGCTTTGCTGACAGTGTCATTGACTTGTCCTCTGAAAAAGTTCTTCTTCTAAAGCCCATAAAGCATTGAAGACCCACTGCAGCGTTGGCGTTAAGCTCTTTCTCATCCCACCCCAGAATTCCATTAAACTTTACACGCCTCTCTGCCTTCCTTCAACCTCACATGAGTGTGTGTGTGTGTGTGTGTGTGCGTGTGTGTGTATGTGTGGGAGGGCAGAGCACAATCCCCCGAATAGGCGAGAATGGGAAAATGAATAAAAGAGCGAGCAGATGCAGCTCCATGCCAGAGGGAGGCTGCCACTGTGCGTGAAGTCTGCCGCTCCACCAAACTGCTGCAAGACCAAGTCAGTGGGAGGTGCGTGTACCATCCGACGGGCAACAAAAGAACGAAGCCTGTGCCCTTCGTCAAAAGTAGTAGGGGAAAAAAGAAAGGAGGCTGCCGCCAGCCGTGAGAAGCCATGTTCGCGCTTTGGGGTGAGGGCGGGCGCGGGCACTGGCAGGTAGGAGGGCGGTGTGCGAGGTGCTGGGCGGCAGCCATCTTGTTGGGGGGAGCAGATGGCAGCAGGGCTGTGAGAGGAGGGGCTGCTTAGCAGAACTAATCAGACAGTAACGGATGGGGCAGCTGGGACCGCTGCCGGCCAGGCGGGAGAGCTCCATGATGTTGACAGTGGTGTGCCCGTTGGCCTGGCATGAGACCTTGCCACGTCTTCACGCCTCGCCTACAGGGCTGCAGGCCCCTCGCCCCTCCTTCTCCTCCTCATGTGGTACAGGGCAGGACCACAGCTTTTGTCTTCTGTCATTCTCGACCTCTCGGAACATGACATCACATGGCCTTTTGTTTGAATGACTTAAAGTTTGGCCCAAAGTCTGGCAAGCGTAGGGATGTCACCTTGTGTGTTTGTGTGCATACATATTCTTGTAGGTTATCAGTCAGCCAGGATATAAAATCCTAATCGTAGGGAAATCAAGGTCAAGGTGACTGGACTTGCGTCGTAAACTTATGTTCATGAATTATAAAACTAATTTTATTAATTTAAAATTATTACACAGCCATCACTTATTCAAAGGCATTATTCTGCCGGATATTTAACCTAAATATAATCTCAACACACCAGGTAGAAAAAATCTAGATGGGTACTAGCTACAGGGCTGGGCAATATGACCATGCTATCAATGTCATAATATAGAAATATTATATACTTTTTATAAGTATTACGGGTGCCATTAGGTGTCATTGTTTTAATAAATTCTTTAGACGCTTGAACAGTAACCCCTTAACCTACCAGGACACTTCTGAGGGTTCCATAGCCAATAGCAGCAGTAATATACTTGGAATAATATGAAATAAATAATAAGCCAGGACTTCTATATTTGTATGTAGGAGTCTGTAAGTTGAATCTATATTTGTACTAAACATAATTTTTTTCCTTGTCACACACTTAACTTTTTATGTATGCGGTATTAAGTGTTAAGGATACAGTATATGTGCCTCCACTGCGGTGGTGTTGCTTTGTTAACAAAATATAAGGTCATAAGCATTGATTTATTGTGATTGCAGATAAGACTGCAAGACTTATATTGCTATATTGAGAAACACTAGTCTCAGAAAATGCTGTCAAGACTGCTCCCACATATCCCCTCATCCCTCACAAACACACATACTAACACACAAATGTATATAGTATTTTATATTTT
>JAQQZR010000038.1:17989180-18009738 GCA_030068235.1 Notoglanidium macrostoma | reverse complement strand
TGTGTGTATATATGTATACACACACACACACATATATATATATATATATATATATATTTATTATTCAGCAATTAGATTTATTTTAGTTGTCAAAGCCATATGTTTAACTTGTTTTCCAGACTTAAGGTAGTTTCATTTACATTTTTATAGTAACCTAATTGTAAGTAGTTTAACATTTTTTGGCTAAGTGTCAGCGCACCACTGGTAAAACAATATTTTTGTAACATAAAATATAAATTTTTAATTTATATGTATTTCTTGTGTGTTTGGCTGCAAAATTGACTGTCCGTTTACTGAGATTACTGGCTCCTAAAATGTCTAAATCTTGAGTCTCTTTGCTCGTGATTATTTATTTGGGAGTTTTGATGCCAAGTTGGAGGCAAGCTTTTTCTACTTTCTGTTTTGTTTTGTTTTTTGGTAGAACAATGAACGGTATCAGATGAACAGTATATGTACTCTGAATAACCCAGACTTTTTGGACTAAAATCCAGGTGTTATTGAGCTTAAATTCAGATTTAATTTAAGATCCCACAATATGCTGTTTAGAAGTCAGATAATGAATTATCAGTAATTAATAGTGTGGATATAAACACATACATGTTAATACAATTGTCTCTTGATATTCACACGTTAATTAAACAGTAAAGCTAAAAACAGGAATTGATCGTGTATATACAAACTATTAACACAAATACAGTATGGTGGCCTGTACCAGAAATAACTCGCTATGTTCAGTGCCGCCCACATAAAAATAAGCCTTAGCCACATTTTACATTCACACTAACAGTTTAATCCTTACACACAGTAACGGTTAGTACAGTTAACCAAGCCTAATGAAATCGGTTGTACATGTGCTTCAATACCAATTACTTCTTTCTTTATACAGTACATACACTGCTTACTCATGGACCTCCAACTTAGAGCTCAAACTACTTTTTAACTAACTGAGCTAGAATTTCTACACCAGCATACTTTGATCACGAACGTAATAATTCTGATTTGTTGTTGTTGATGTTATTATTATCTGTGACCTCTGCAGAAGTGATGTCAGTGGAAGCCCTGCGTAGCAGCTTTGGAAATGTGCTCCGCTGCTGGGGTTTATGTTCAGTACACAGCTGTGAAAAATAGTTCCTGGGCATGAAGCTGACCATGTTGTTATCTTTTGTGAAAGAATCAAATTGCTGATTTCTCTCCTGACACTATGTGATGCATCATCCTGTAGTTCCTCTTATACTGTAGCAATCAGGCAACAATTACAATTTTTAATTTATTAAAGAACGACACGTCATACTTTTAACTGTTTACAGTCACATTAATGTTGTGGGACGTCAGTGAAACAAGATATAACGTTATAACCACTATGAACAGTTTTAACCACATCAGTGTCTCTATTTTTCCTCTGTCTGGAAGTTAAGACAAAATGCAGCTTGTCATATTACTGAGAAACAAGAACCTGCCATCATACACCATACAGCTCCTGCTGTGAATGAGCTGTTACTATAGAAAGCTAATTTATTAGAATCAGTGCATTAATATAAACCTGTCATTGAATTACAGCAGGCACTACCGTCAGAGCTGTGCCATTATAAAACATGATTCAACACCTTCCGGACAATCAGATTCAAGAATTCAGCGGAGGTGTGGTGTCATTGGTGTGGTCTGATCTTTTAAGGATTTATCACATGTGCGCAGAGGCGGGTTCATGCAGCACTACAACATACCGATATATTTGTGAGCTCTTAACAATTCAGACAACCTGTCACGTAATGGAATTTCCTGGGGATAGAGCCATAGACTATGAAGAATAGCAGTAGCTCGCAAAGAAACAAACCATGAAACGATAGCATTCGCAGGGTTTAGAGATTTCCATCCTTTAAAAAGTGTTTATCAAAAGACATGTCATGGACATAAACACACACACAGCGTTAATTCTAAATGAATGATAAGAACAAGCATTTGCGGTCATATGTTAAGTGTTCTGCTTTGTCGTTATTTATGGGCTCCGTATTTCCCTGTCACTGTGCCACAGTTGCAGACATGGACACCTTGCTGAGCTTGCAGAATGGCCTCATAGGGAAGCTGAAGGAGGAGTGTCACACGCTTTGTTCAAAAATGGAAGAGCTAACCCAGTCTAACAGGCGAGTAGTGCTCATTTTCCTTAAAGCTAAATGCGGGTTTAATACACACACGTCTGAGTCTATATCCATTCCTTCCACAAGGATGTTTATATTGTCAAAGACCTATCGAGCGGAAGGTCTGTGTTAAAATATTGTATAACATGCGGCTCTGTCCCTGTTAGGGATGCTCTGATATTCTGGGCTAAGTTTCAAGGTTTGTCACATGTAAACAGTGCACGTGGAAACCGTCCAGAACCTGGGTTAATGAAATACTCCGTCATAACTAAATATATATACAAAATATACCAAAATATCACTTCTAGCTAATCAGACTGACTCCAGTGTGGTTGCTTTAAGCTCATATCAAGCATTTGCGAATACAAAATTAAGTCTACCTCTGAGCGTTTGCCAGATAACTGCCTTTTTGTCCTATTTACAATTGTGCTGATTCTGTGCCATGGATTCATACGACATGACACGATATGAGGGTGATATATAGTGCAGAGCTGTTCGCAGTGTTCTCCAGAGCGTCGCATCCTGTCCATGCTCATGTCCCAGTCAGGGATCTGTTGCTGTACTCTGGCACATGACAGTCTGTCCTGGGTCCTGGCTCTGTTCTGCGCCTATCACATGCGCCTCTCACCTCAGGCCTCTGGGGTAGTCAGCTGTTAAAACAGCGTAAAGCGCATTACTCACATTGCAGCCTGCAATCTGCCACGGTCAGCCATCCCAGCTTGGGAAGGTACACACAGCTTCTGCCCTGCTTTCTCTCTTCCCCATCCCCCTCTTCCACCGACAGACCAAGGAGACACACAGATAAACAGATTTGTGCTATTTTGTTTCACAGTATTACAATATACATAGTAAGGACTAATGTACAGGCAGCACTAGTTCATCCAACTTTGTAGTAGACAAGACGATGGAGGACAACATACTATTTGCAAGGTGGTTTAAAGTGAAATGGGAACCTCTGAAGGTCAGAGATGAAAATATTGTGTGACACTGAGGGAGACCTAAAAGCATCTTTATAAATATAACCTGAATTTTTTTTTTTCATACCTAAAGTTAAACCTTATTAGAAACTCACTCATACCAAAACTAGTTTGTAAAGACGAGCATGGTCTAGATGCGGTCTCAGCAAAGTATTTAACAGATTAAAAAAAAAAAAAAAAAAAAGGCAACAGAACTGATCAACACATTAGAAAAATACTGTCTGTATTTCAGCAACTTATTATTTTGCCATAACGGCCTCTGTAGCAGAGCAGCTTGTTGCAGCCAATTCTATGCATTTATGTAAATGATGTACCTAAAGGCAACTCCTTGACCAATGGAAGAGGTGTCGTCGTATTTTTTTCATGAAGTCACCCTGGTCTGATTATTAAATCGACAATGCAAACAGAATGTGTTTGTTCTCCAAGTTTAGGTTCAAAACAAATGTGTCATCTGTTCAGAGTCTAGTCAGAAAATGGAACATGATGTTCCACTACAAAACACATTACCACTTTAAATTGATTTGCCATATTTATAGCCCTGATCTACAATGAAAAATGGAATATGCAGTCAGTCAGATTTAAGAGACAATATTATGGATTGTTTACATAATAATGTATAAGGTTCCGCACACAGGTTGATAAATGAAGGTGTGAGCGGTTGAGTCAGGACCTTATGTTGTTGTCAGATTTATCATTCTGTACATTGGAGGATTGTAAATCATGCACGACATGTTTTCTACACTGCTGCGATCGCAACCACAACCCAACAATATCAAAGTTATTGTACTCATTATTGGGTTCTTATATTTTATAGCCTATAAGACTTGAATTGAATCGGTTTAATCCCAATAGCAAGTATTTCTATAAGCTCTAAAATACTGAGCCTGATATTTACGTTAGAGGACTCCTGCTGTAATGTTCAGGCTGATATGGCTGGCCACAGCATAAGGTCCTAGTGTAAAAAAGCTGGACACTGCTCGCTTTACAGTCTCATGTTCAGCCTGCCCACTTGTATTATTTTTGACTGTCCTTTAAGATTTCTGCAGTTCAGTCTGTTGGACAAAAACCACACGATTTATGCCATTTAAGGCTGACTGTACAGAATAGACCATCTCCCAAAGCACTTGGACAGAGCAATTGAAACATAGCTTATCACCAATTATCTGTTAGCATCCATTGGCATTCATCAGCATTTACCCAGTGCTGATATCATGCTGTGAATCTTCCATCTTTCAGTATGCTTGGCAGATATTCTGCATTGTATCTCTAGGTGTTTTTTTTTTGTTTGTTTTTTTTGCACATTAATGGTTTTCAACCCAAATGTAAAATTAAACCATTCTCCGCATGCCAAATATAAAATACTGGCTAAGTGCTCAAGATCTCCAAATAGCAATTCAGTTTGCTACAACTCTCTTGCTGGTCAAATAAATTAATTTAAAAGAAGCGATCACAATGTGACCTTTTTCATTTTTATGTGAACAACTTGAACAGCATTCTCATGCATGTGCTTGTCCAAGAACTAACGTGTTGGATGTGGGTGTACAGGGCCGAGGTAGAACAGCTTTCTTTAGAGAAGGAGCACCTGCAGGAGAGCGTGGAGAAGCTTCGAGGTCGCTGTCAGGAGATGGAGGAACAGTGTGTACAGCATGGGAGAATGCACCAGCGCATGAAACACAGGTACACACACACACACACACACACACACACACAGTCACAGCACTCACCTCTTTTCAAAAACTCAGAGCTTGTGTGTATTTTAGTCCATGAAAGAAAACAGGTCAATCTTAAAATGAGCACCTTCAGTCCATTGTTAACTGGGAAGAAAATACAGTTGCATGGCACAATAGTGTCTTTGCTTCAAAATATGGTCTATGCTATAATATATAATAGTCTGTGCTATAATTCTGAATAAGGCTGGAATATTTTCTGCCTTACAAAGCAGCAAAAAAGGTATAAAATGCACATGAACCGTACAACTATCACATTACATGAAAAGTCAAAATTTCTCCAGGAAGATTGGACATAACAATTCTCATAACATGAATGTAATGAGAATGTAATGTCTCATGATGCGCAACGACAGATCCCACATATTCGGTCACAACTTGTAAGAAATAAAACGTGTGCATAGAAGTAGGTCCTAAAATTGAAAGCAGAAACTGTTGTTTTAAACCAAAAAAAAAATAGAAATTCAGTTCAGGAATTTTCAAACCCAGAACTGTTACAACACAACACTCCTACATCATCTAACTCCATAGTATGAAGGCTTTTTTCATAGTCTTACTGACCAAAGCACGGTGTGTGAAGTGGCATCTGAGAGAGTGGCGTGTCATTGACAGCAGTATACAGCAGTATGTGTGTGCGGGCGCGCGTGCGTGCGTGCGTCAGGTCCGTGTGTTGAGCTACACGTGTCCGCGCGATGCAGGCCTTTAGGGGCGTCTGGCACGCGGCCCAAGTCAGTGCGTGGGCGACGGAACGAGTGTGGGTGTATCTGCAGCAGCTCCAGCCCGAGCCGAGCTTCTGCTGGGAGCACAACATCCGTCTGCTCACAGCACAACCCTCCATATTGTTCAACACCCACTGCCTTAACCCAGCAGCCAGCCAAGCAGGAACAAATAAACAGATAGAGAAACCAGAGAGACGGGAAAACAAGTTTATAGATATTCACACCTGTTTCACATAAATATTCTAGGTTATATTATAAATAAACTACATTTGCAGTATTCGCACAGCTTTAAAGGAACACCAAGTCTGTGGAGGAGTGCTTTACTGAGTCCAACACACTCCAAAACATTCCAGTATCTATACAAATTTCCCCTTCAGGACATAGAACTTTGACCTTGTTCTACACTTTTCACGTTTAAATGAACAGCTTTGTTTTCTTTTAATTACTTGTCTTTAAATATAGCAAACAGATTGCGGTACAAAATTAATATGTGCATTTTTTAACACAGACCTTTAAGGTGTTGTTTGGTAATAGATCAAAACCAGATAATAGGCAATTGTGATAAAGAAAAAAAATCCTTGATAATAATATGAACGTTTTCAGCTTTTAGGATTTGGTAAATTATTGAAGATGATCTAATAAACTAATTTTTTTTTTTTTTTTTGATGGTGCTCTGAATGTGACCACCAGAGGGCAGGGTCAACATTTAGAGCCTCTCTCTCTCTCTACATATACATATACATATACATATACATATATATATATATTAGGAAGTTGGATTTAAACATCCTGCCATCTTTACACACAGCGTGTCAGTTAGATCAGCTTTAGAGGTTAACAAGAATCATTTTATTGCCACTCGTTATACAGGACACAGTTTAATATGAGCGTATTCACAACACATTATGAATATCCTATTAGATCATGTTTCCCCAGTTCCTTTTCTCACTGAGAGCTGAATCTAGATGCTATAAAACATAAATTAGATTTTTTTAAAAAAAAAAAGGCTAAAAGCATGATATAAAAAAAAAATAAAAAAAAATGTCATGCAAGTGATCTAAATCCATTATCTGAATTATTCTTTTTATCAGCTTGTATAATAGTACAATGTTACCACACAGTTACTCTATAAATACTCTAATGCTTGGGTTTACAAATTTCAGAAGTGACCAAGCTAATCAGGACATGTTATACAGGATTATTAAAATGTTACATATTTCTTCTTTCAATTGTGAATATCTGAGTTCAGAACCCAGTGTATTGTGCTAGAATTATTTTTAAAAAGATGAATCTGTAGTTATAAGTGTGTGATTCAGCCTGCTATGCCTGGAGCAATACCGAAAGCCTCTCACACTCATGCTGTAGTCGGAAATGTCATTCCATGTGTAGATGTCAAACTGCGGGCCTTGTGAATGAGAGGTCTGGTGCTACATGCGTGCTCGGCTCAACGGGTGTCTCTTCTCTGTAGGATGCTTCTCCCTGCTGCCCGTGGGTTAAGGTGTTCGTGTTAATAAGCTGGTGCAAATGGCATCGGCATACATGCAAATAGCCAGGGCCCCACCTCAGATATTCTTGATCGGGCTCGCAATCTGTGCTGCGAAGAGCCGCAACAGCGTGGCACGCACGCAGCATTTGGAAAATCAGCTTGATTTATTTTTACCATTTGAGAGCCAACGCCAAGCAACACAGGGGTTTTCAGCACACAATGTTTCACTCCTGCACATAATTTATTTATTTTTCTCGCGGTATTAACATATTTTTTTTGCCCGGAGATTGGGGTGAGATATCATAGAAACCCAGCCAGTGAAATATGAATGGATTGGTGTGTTGGCTAGAGATTTTTTTTTCTTCTTCTGTGTAATAGCAGTGTTTTGGGCACATATGCATTTCACTGCTATTTATTTCTTAAATGCATTCGGAGCAGGAGTTCACTGTCCTGTCTGACGCTTGGCATTTACCGAGTAGAAAGTCGTCGTCGCCATCTGAATCAAAACAGATCTATATCACAGCAGCCAGGACAGAACCATTGCTATAATTATATTATAATAATTATCACCCTTTTTTCAGTTTATTAGTAGCGTGTAGGGAAAAATTATGTTTTATAGAATATTTACATAATACACTACAACAGCAACAATAATGGCAGATGGTTATAGTGTTTGTAAGTATGCAATTGTGTAATGATTGTAATAATTATATTTAGGTCATTTGAAACAGCAGTGAAGTGTTGCTGAAGATTTCAGAAAAATGTTAGTTGTTTTTGGATTTGCCAATTAATATCAATTTTCAGCATTCATACATTGTAAGTGCATTTGTACATGTACATTCTTCGAAGTATACACATTTCAGCAAGTTTATTCAACTGCTCCTGTTTCCTTTCCAAATCATCTGCTTAGATTTGTCTTGCTTGCCTAGACATTTTTTTTTTTGTTGTTGTTTTTAATCTGACCGCTTAATAAAGCATCTCGGCATAGTTGTGAAGCAATAAATGAGAGTTTGGGTGGATGAAAACGATCAGGTTTTTGGCAGATTACCATTTCACATATCTCGCCCGTGTAGGTTTCAGTCCCAGTGCACAGAAGAGTCACAATCCACCATCACACACACACCACATCTGCTAGCATGCCCCTTCACCAATTATCACCCTGCCTCATCAACATACCGTATACGAACGCATACAAACACACACTCTCACACACGCGCGCACATAGGCGCAAACACACTTGTGCTTTAAAGCAGTGTGGTACTGTATACGCAGATGTGTGGCTAAATCTACAGGCTTCTGCCGGCCATATGGTGACATAAAGAAAGATGGTTGTGGCGTCTGGATGTGCATCGAGTGTAGCTAGGATCGAGGGCTGTGTGTGTGTGTGTGTGTGTGTGTGTGTGTGTGTGTGTGTGTGTGTGTGTAGGACTTCTCAGTAGAGTGAAGGAGACGGTGTAAGGGAACAAATGAGCGCGTGCATCAGGGCCGGGAACAGCCGCACTGAGCCCTGGGCGAAAGCTGCTTCATCTGGTTCCCTGCCACCCCCCTCTTACCCTCTTAAAGGGTGTGTGTGTGTGTGTGCGCGTGTGTGTAAGACGGAGAAAGAGGACGCACACACATATCTGCTCTCCTAACATTCCGCCAAGAGCAAGAAGGCTCAGTAAACTTTTCACTTGCAAATGAAGTTGGCAAGGAGAGGATAAGATGCAGCATGTGTGATGTGGCTTATACTTGTCAGCGATTATTTAGCATCCTTCTGTATGATGTTTGTGGTCTTAACTGTGTAAAATCTTTATGCTTATGATTGAGTTTTTCTGCAGATTGCTCCGAAATACCGTACAAAAACAAAAAAACCTTTTTGTGACAAAAGCACTTCAAAGCATATAAAGCGTTCGGTAATTTGCAGTCGTGTTGAATGCGGGTTTTCGGTACCTGCCGAGTATATCTTTTCCCCTGCTGTCTTCATCTGATAACCTGATAACGTTTTAGGTTGTACTGCTCAGAAGGACTAATTTAATCAGTAAGTAATTTCTGCACGCTTCATGTAGCTCTGTTGCATTGATTACGTGTATGCAATTTATCTTCAGATAATTAAGAAGTTAAATATTAAATTACTCAGAAGAAATATTTGCAAATTAGAATGAACCGATCTACTGTGTAAATGTAGTGGCTAGACCATTAACTAAATCGAAATGATTTCTGATGCTTTGGAATCCAACAGCAATGCCCCGTTTTGAAAATCTTACGTCTCGCGTCTAATAGAACGAGTAGCTCCAAAACTTTTCCTTGCTAAACAAAAAAAAAAACAATTGTTGTAATAAACTCCTTCATTGGAGTTTCATCGGACATACGTGAGGATATTTCAAAGAAATCAACCCCGTGCCTGATTCTTCTCCCCTCACCCTCGCTCTGCATTTGACTCCAAGTATGACAGGTGGTGTAAAACATCAACCTTCATTGGCGTGCCATTGAAAGTGCAGATCTGCATAGTAAAGCTAGGGGGCAGCAGTGTGCCTCTCCACCCTCCTCCCACACTTCAGCCCCTCCATGACCAGCTGTCCCATGATGCCCGCGGCTCTGCGGCCTGCTGGAGGAGAGGTGTGGAGTTCTGGCTCTGCTCGTGTACCGAGCGCATCCCAAGGCAAGCTGTAAAATGTTCCACAGTGCATCCATGCGCTTCTTGTCTAGCACAAGGGTCTTGTTTATGACACCAAAAAGTGCTCACTGTGCACCTTTAAAAGGCCCTCGGTGCGAGCTTTCAAGAAAATAACAGCTGACTGTGGTTAAATGGTCTAACTCAGGCTGAGGTGCAGGTGGTGGTGAGTATACAGTTGCATACATGCGCACAGAGCACTGCTACCGAATGGAAATGAGGTTTTTAGTCGCAGGATGTGTCGAGAGCTGCGCAGGTGATGATGCGTACTGCGAGTAAGCGTTTGCCTGTTTAGAGATTAGCAGAACCAAAGTTCGGAAGCAGTGTGAAATTTGTGAAAAGTGAATATGGAAATGGTATTTGGTTAAAGAGAAGAATAAAGCTTTTTTGAAACTCTAATCATACACACCTGAGTCTCACATGCAGATGCTCCTGAAGGCTCGATTAAGTGAATCCGGAGTGTTGAATAAAGAATTTGTTGAAGCAGTATTACATGAGAAGGAGTGCTGCTGTAAACATCAGCACGGCTGTGATGCTGTTGTAGGCCACGCACAAAGGCAAGACCTCGAGTGTGACATTGCTTTTGTATACAACTTCCATAAACAAGATATTTATATTAAGTGAACTTTTGGACATGGTATGGTCAAATGCCTCATTTATTTTTGCTCCGCGAGTGGAAACCGAGCCAGAGAAGCCACACTTACGTTATAGCACGTCGACTAGCTGGCTAGCTCACATTGACTTGTACATTCCCGTTCAAGGTGCTTCTGGTAAAATCGGCATCCCTTCTTCCTTTTTTATCCTCATCTGACGGGTTTTCCTAATTTAAATCAAAAGTATGATTGCCTACTGATGTATATCATTAAAATATAAGTATAATCGTCACTGATGATGTTGCTAACACTACTGTAGTAACCGTTACAAACTAGGAAGTGGAATTGTACGCGAACGAGAGGAGTCATACAGAGAGTGAAACGTCCCAATGCTGTAATTGCGAAATATCAGCACTCTTGGAACGCTGCTTGACCAATCAAATAAGTTGTTTAAAAATAATTAAAAGTTGCTCGGTGTAAAGAACTTCTCAGCAAAGACCGCAAATACTTTTCACTTACTACATAAGAGTAAATGTATTTTTGCACAATTTTGGACAATCTTCTCAGATTAAACTAGATGCCAATAAATGTATTAAATTAAGCTCATTTTAAAATATCCTTTAACAGTTGGAAAAATCAGTTTCTGTAGCATAGCATACATTTGATCACATTTGGGATCATGATGATATTACTATTATTGAGTTTAGAGTATAGTAGATTTCATATTGTTGTATGTATTTATTAAACATCTGTTGAATGTAATAATCACTTAAATCCTGATGCTGCCATTAACTGCATTATGTTCAATGAAGAATTACGACCATTTACTTAAAGCATTAGCTTCAGTCCAGAGTTTTCATTATTCCCCGTAATTACTGACTGACCTTTATATAAACATTAACGGTAGAAGCAAGTGTATACAGATGTTATTACACAGCAAATCTGAATATATAAATGCAGTTGTGTTCAGAAGATTACATACACGGACATGAATGTCATCATGGACCTGAATTTCTTTGAACTGTTCTTTTTTTTTTTTGTGGATGAATGCCTGTACATCTTTAATAGAAAAAACCACGAATTTGGTGCACAAGTTTGAATTTATTTTCGGTTTTCTGAAATCAACAGAGAGTGAAAATTATACATACAAAGTCAAAAATATATATACACCCACTTATTAATTCAGTGGTGCTGAAAGTTCTAAAATTTTAACTTTTAACTCGTCAAGGCATCTTAACTTCCTGTTCCACTGATCGTGATTGACTACAGCTGGTAGCTTCGCTGTGCACAACATAAAAAGGGTTTGTTTAACAGCACACATTGCATTGACCAATGCGCAGTACGGTAGGAAAGTCCAAGTGTGCAGATCTGGGAAAGAAGATCGTAGATTAATGCACCTCAGGAGTGTCTCTTGGAGCCACTTATAAACAACTGCAGATTCCAAGAGCATCAGTTCAAGCTATAGTATACAAGTTATTGGGAGGTGTAGCCACTTCTCCAAGCCATTTTGCTGGAAGATGACCCCAACTGTCACTCTTAGTGGAGAGAAAATTGGGTCAGATGGCCAGGAGCAAAAGAGGAACCATTAAGGCACAGGCCTGTCATGAATTGTTCTGTTGAAGGTGTATGTTGTACAATCACTCTTCCCCAGAAAATCATTGAAAGCCAAATATTGCCATGGCATTCATGCTCACTGACTGCAACTGAAGTCGAAAAGCCCAGGATTTATACATCAATATAGCCAAACATACATACCTGTATATATTTGTTAAGATTGATGTCAGCATGGTGAACTGCCTGATGCGGCATCTTTTGGGGAAAGGTGTAGGCATTTTAGGTCAACCCATCTGGCTCTGGACAGTTGGACTCATTAAGGACGTTCACTGTAATCCACATAGCTCACGGGGAGGAAACTGGCAGCCATTTTGGGTCAAATCATCTGGCTCTGACGCCTCGTGATCCATGTGTGAGCTTCTGTTTGAGCCGCCTCTGGATTCCAGTTTGTCTCCGATCTCAAACCGCTCAAATCGCCCACTCTGAGCGGAGGAGAAGCCAATTCTCATAAATACAGATGGAGCAGTAAACACGAAGGATATCTTTAGACTTATGTAAATTCCATGTTCTGGAGAATTAGCCTAGTGTTAAATTGTGAAATCGATGTGAAAATGTGTCAGCTCCAGTGGAATGTAAAGCTTACATTATTTTAGATCTTCTTGTAACTACAAGATTAAATTTTCTGTTTAACACCTTCTCTAAGTCCATCTTTTCAAGATTGTGTAAAGAGGCAAATGTCTATTCTCATCATTAGCTGTGAATTACAGGGCCTGTGTGCGTGTGCGTGTGTGCGTGTGTGCGTGCGTGCGTGCACAAATGAGAGATTCAAGAAGCAGTAAAAGAATCACAGTGCAACACCATTAAGCACATAAGGTTTAAACATGTGCACCAAATGAAAACTTTAGTTTTGTTAATATTTTTGTCTGGTTATGAAACCTACTTCTCTGATTTGTCCATATATGGTATAATATTTGGTGAAGTAAAAATATAATATATGCATAGTGCAAAAGTTCTAGTCACTTCCGACCAATCAGCATGAGGCAGCATCTCTACTTGCCTGTCAGTCATGTTGCATGGTAGCATTCAGGCTGGATTTGTTTGGATTATGAAAATGGATATTTTTCACCCACATTGTTGCCTAAATATTTAATTCAAGCAAATTATCAATGTTCCAGAAAACAGTATAATGTGTATCAGTATAAATGGAGACTTCGGAGTAAACTTGTTTTTTTCCCACTCCCTCTGTGTGTATCAGATTCTTGTACTGAATTGAAATGGAAAAATGGGATCAGCGCATCAATTCTTGTTGGTATTTATGATCGCAGAGACAAACATGTTCTTTATTCTTGTTTCTGGTTCTAATTCTTGTTCATATCTAGATGCTACCACTGAAGTAGGCCTGTTGCCAGCTTCTTTTTTTATCACGTTTAATTTTTTTTTTTTTTTTTTTTTTTGAATTCTTGGGAACTCTGATCGCAGTAGAACAGCCTCGTGGGAGAAGGAGGAAAGCGGAGGCAGCAGTAGCAGCAGTTCAGCGCGGGTTACAGAGGCATGCCGTGTGTGTGTGTGTGTGTGTGTGTGTGTGTGTGTGTGTGTGTGTGTGTGTGTGTGCTATGCTGGCTTCAGTTAGTCTGGGAGCCAGCAGATGGTGTCCTTTCACCAGGGCCAGCAGGGAAGCAGAGAACGGGGGGACAGTCTGCCCCCTGTCCACCCTCACACTCTCTGTCTTTCTCTCTTTCACATGCAGGCCCAGCAGTGGGCAGAGGCAGCAGTGGCCAGGCCGCTCCAGCTCAGGCCAGCCCCATGCGCTAAGCTGTATTAAAACCTAATTAAGTTGCGTGCCAGTAAATAGGGGGAGGTTATTGGATTTGCTGCCTTAGCTGCTGGATGGCCTTCTAATTTAATCAGACCCCTGTCGCTTGTCCAGCTTCAGCCAGAGGAGTTTGCCCCTTTTTTCCCCCCTGTCTTTCTTTTGATTTGGAGGAGTCAAGCACACACTAATGCACTAATCCTGGGCTCTGTGTGTGTGTTTGTAAAGCGGAGGTCAAACCCCTCAATAGCTCAATCACTCACATGTGAGAGTGTGCAGTGTTTGCTGGTGCAGCTTCAGAGCACTGGGATTGTGTAATAGGTTAATGCGCTGCATATGCCTGCAGTGGTGGAGAGGTAAAGGTGATGGAGGCTGTGTGTGGGTATATGAGGGAATTAACTACCTAATTACACAACCTTCTTAACTGCCTTAACACACTTGACCTCAGGCTCTGCCTTTGGCTGCTGTTCCTGACTGCAATTGTACAGTTAAAAAAAAAAAAAGGCTGCCTGATAATGGCCAAAATGATCTGAAGGAATGATTTTACTCAGCATAGAAATCACAATTATACGGCTGATTTAGGATTGAAATTTCTATTGCACTTTATTTTAAACAATGCATTGTGCATTTAAAGGCTGTATTTTTATTTATTTTTTTTTTCAAATGATAAACCTGAAACAAAATGAAATCTTCAGAACGCTAAATCTAAAAAGACTCAATCAGTCAACGAATCATTCAATGCAATTACAGCAATATATTTATGATTAATTGTACAGCCGAAAAAAATATTGATTCTTTTATTCCATAGATATTAACCAAAAGTGTAAAAAAGTTATAGGGGCTAGGGAATATAGCGCTCATATACTGAGTGACAACGTCCTTCCAACACACTCTCGTTGGTGCTTTTAATCAGGGACATGTACTTTATAGGTGGACTTTGTAGAGGTACGATCACTCTCTATAACTCATCTGTTTGCTATGGGAGTGTCAGCCCTTCTACTCTGTACATGAACGGAAAGGGAACACCTCTCTCAGCATGTAGAGGGTGTGGGGCTGGTACGAGTACTTCGGGTCCAACCATGGTGATGGTTACGGTCAGTCAGTAAGGAGTAAAACATAACAGGGTGTGCTGTTATAGAAAAATAAAGAAAGATGAAGTGGCGTGATACATTACCACTGAAGTTCCAATAACAGCAGATCCGGAAGTGTTTTATTTCTTTCATACGACAGTCTTCCAACAATTTTGCCTACATTTAAAAAAAAAAAAATAAAAAATTTTTTTTTTATTTATTAAAAACCTTGTCATGCATTTTTAAATAGTTTTTACCATTTCATGGAACAAGTCAGTTTCTGTTATCACTTGACTCATAACAGCTCAAACCTACATTATAGCCTGTCAAGCCTCTCTTTTTTTTTTCACTCTTTCCAGAATCTAATATGACAAAAAATGTCTACCGGGAAAGCAGAAAACACCAGTCACCTGTCCTGAAGATTCTCTCATGGCAGAAAATTACTCCTTTCATAAAAGTTAAACATCTTAAGCATATGAATGGTTATAGGTTTGAAAAAGACTTTAAAAATGTTTATTATTAGATTGAGATCATGTAGCGATTTTGCTAACAGTTGTTATATTACAGTGAGTGCATTCATAAACAAAAAGCTGTGATTTGCCTTGAAGCCAGCACTACTGCCAGACCTGTGCTGTTATATAATCATTTTAATCAATAGCTTCTGACCAATCAGATTAGAGAATTCACCAGGTGTGTGGGGTACAGTTGTAAACAATCGGAACTGTACAGCCGTTATTATAGTAATAAGATCGGATAAAAGCCAATCAGATATTTCTATAAGCACCACACTGAACATAGTTAGTCGAGTAAAGCAGATAATCATACTTTTTTTTTTTTCTGACTTAAATAATTAATTATTGCAAGAGTAATTAGAAAATGATGCAACAGTATTTGAATTTGGCTAATATAAGTTTTCACATTCCACAAACCACTGCTCTGGACTTTCCATCTTCAGAATCTGGTGGAGCTGCTAGCTGTGTTCTCTGTGCGCACTGGGCATGTTTATCAGACTGTGGGTGTCATAACTGTCCACACTTCACACCACATGTGTTGCTAAACCAGCATACCATCTCTATCATCTTTGGCCTTTTGGATCCACCAACCTCCCTAACCAAAGCAGATACTGAACGCTACATGAGTCTGTAGATGGAGATGGGGACAATAGCAGGGAGTTGAGCGAGAGCCAGGCTCTGGAGGTGGGCAGCAGCAGTGGCGCCAGTCTCCCACAAAGCAGGGCCTTAGCCTGGCACGAACTGCCCTCCATCCAGTCAGAGAGGGGATGATGGGTAAAGAAAGAAGATCAGAAGAAGAGACGGAGGCCTGTGCATCAGACTCGCTGCCCATTGAAGCTCAGACTAAGAAGCTTCTTCCAGCTCCAACACACAGTGAAAAATAAGAAAGGGGGGCAAAAAGAAAGAGCAAAGAATGACATTGAAAGACAGATTATTGTCAAGCGTGAGGGACCAAAACTTGGAGCATTTGCCCACCACAGCCTAAGCAGCCTGCTCCAGTTCCCACAGGAGGGAGCAAGGGATAAGTGGGGGTGTAGGGGTAGAGCAGGAGAGTGCGGGAGAGAGACAGAGACAGAGAAGAGGGCCCGCACAGACGGCAGTAGCCCCAGCCAGCAGGAGCAGGGCATCTGTCTTCCCCCAAAGCAACAGCTAGAGGCCTTCCCTCTCCTCTCTCTGTCCTCCAGAGCTGGAGAAGCGTCTCTGTGTGTCTCTTTTGGCTCTGGCATGCTGCTACGCAAAGAGAGATCTGGGACACGCTCACAGTGGAACCAAAGAGCAGGCTGCAGGGGAAAATCAGGATTTCCCAAACTAGTCTACATACTGTATTTACTTAAATCTGCCCTCCAACTCAACTGCACCAGCCATTCACTGAACTTGATTTCTTCATTCACGTGTGCAGGGAACTGGCTTGAACAAACGGAACACCGGTCTGTGAAACACCGATAACGTTTTCACACTCGCTCTTATTTCCAGACCCGAGTCTGTATGCACGGATCTCAGGATCTCAGGTCCACGTGAAAACCGCGCTCTGTGGTTCACTCCGAGCGAACGCCGGTGCTGATCGTACGTGTGTGTAAGCGAGCTGCTCCTGATGCCTGCTAAATAATGTCACTTTGTCCCATTGCAAAAGAAAGGCATGCTGTGGTCTGCACAGGAGACCGAATTTAAAAAGGCTTCACTACAGCTCTGATTAAGCAAACGTAAAGAGACCCTAAATAAATAAAACCCTTTCGGTAAACTAGTATGAACGATCAGAAGGAATAAAACATGTTGAGACATGCTGTTAGAGCGGAGGAATCATGAACAACTGCTAGTGTGACACCATTATTATTTTTCATTAACAACACATCCTGAAGTGTTTTATTCCTCACCTATGGCTCATACTAGGTTTTTTTGTTTTTGTTTTTGTTTTTGTTTTGTTTTTATTACATTCCTTACTTTTGCTTGGTAATGAGCAGAGCTGCAGTAAGCGTTCTTTTTTTTATTAATTCAACAATAACACTTCTCTATTTCCAGTCCATGTACTGTTGTGGCACATCTACAAGAAAATGTTAGTTTTTGTTGTCACTTACATTATAGCTGCTAGAATAATTTGTTCTCTTACCACCCTCTCTTATGCGTGTGCCACCTGGTTGCAAAAAGACCTCAGTAGCCTAGCAACCTGATGCTACTTGTATAATCTGGTTATATAATCTGGTTATAATCTGACTGAAGAATCGATCATGAATTTTATTTTCGGAATCGGATTAAAGTGAACCCGAATGTTATTCGTTTGTTGTCATGGATTATAATGGAGACAGGTAGTGCTATTCGACTAAACCAACACTTTGAAACGGTGTAACTCTTGAAGATCCTTATGGCTTGGCATCTCGTCAGTGGCTGAATGATTAGGTGGTGGCCTGACCTGCAATCTCAGAATCTCTAAGCGTTGATACTAGTGAGAAACCGAACGCATAGGAGTCTCCTGGTGCTCACAACTATGTTGTTTAATTACAGCACTGAAGACGTTGCGGCACTGAAAGCTGAGATAAGGCCCAGCCAGAGACCATGACCTCATTTGTTAGCTAGTTACACATGCCCATTATATAGAAAAGTCCTCAGTAAGAACATGACCTAGACCCTGTTTACACTCGCAGGGCCCGAGTTATCTCGTGTAGTTTCTTAACGTAGATTTTGAGCAGGCTATGTAGATCTGTAAAAGCAATATAAATTATTCATGTTAGCGAACTAGCAAGCCGGGCCTGTTAAGTTCTTAGTTAGCATGCCGAATTCGCTATGATATTTAGCCGTTTAGCTCAGATGCAAAGATGGACTAATATGGTTCCTAATCGCCGGTAACCTCAACCGTCTTCGATTGGTTTGGAAAGATGTCCGATTCAATAGTACGAGATTATGAAGGGATGCGTTTTGGTACATTCTTCTATTTCACAGCAGAAAAGTAATAGATCAATACAGTCTCCCTCTTTGTTTTTTGCTTTGTTTTATTACAATAATTGCAGTGACTGTCAATGATTATATGTTTCTCACATTTGTAATCCATTTATTATTAGACTGCCAGACAAATCCCTGCGAATTATAGAAATGATAACGTATGAGAACCAGCTGATTAATATTAACCTGTTGTTTTTAATTGCAGCCAGCACTAATGTCAGGGTCGCGCTGTTACAGGACATTCATTTACACCTTTTATCTAATGCAGTGACCAGTTAGATTTGAGACTAGAACAGCGTTGTGGTATAAAGAAAAATATCTCCGAATTTACTAAGAAATGTGAATATACAGGTTTTCTATAATTGATCTGCTATTTGGAAGGACAGACTTGTGCAAAAACAGCCGTATGATGAAACTGGTTAGAAGCTGCGAGTACGGGTTCAAGCAGTTTTAAAAAAATAAAAAGCTTGCGAGTTAGCAGGTGACCTTTGGACTCTTCAGAACTGGGGGGAAAAAAAAAAAAAAAAAAACCCTCCTGCCCCTTTACACTGACCTAGTCTGGATATGAAATTGTGTTTAAAGCGTAAGGCTTGTTATACTGTAATTAGGGCTGCACCGAATGTTTTTACCCAAAATAGCAGGAATAGCACATTCGCCGTTTGGCTGAATTAGTAATAATGCTAATGAAGGAACGATGCAGATTATTGGGTCTGGATACGTCTCAGTGTTGAGTAACAGCAGCACTACAGAAAAGTAAAATGCAAATGTTTGGCTTTTTTTTTTTTCCCTCTTCACGGTAAAAATAGCTTCCTGAGCCGATTTGATCAAAAACTGTTAATGCAAACTGTTAAAGAAAGACTAGGTGTTTTTGTCGCAGAAGCTTTTTTGATGAACAAAGTGATATGTCGTTATTGTTTTTTTTTTTTTTTTATATTATTACCTCATAGGGATGGCGATACAACTATATACAGCATCAGATCAATATTGAGATAAATTACATCACAAAACACAGATAATAACTTTAATAACACTTACTTCACTGATGGACAGAAATACGATTTTTTACTGAACGGATAATTGTTAAATTTTCACTTCCTTTCTGTGAGAAATACTTTACTTTGTAGGCATTCATTAAAAGGAGCACTACATTGTTTGGTTCTGATTTTTTGCCTCTTTTTTTTTTTTTTTTTTAACACTAGTGCTCAATTAGCAAACCATCACTCGACCATCACAGCCGTATCGTGATACTACAAACTGTAAAGCTACAATTGTGTAATAAATACATACAAAGGCATTCATTGTGGCAACAGTTTAAGGAAGAACCACATGTGGTGTGATGGTCAGGTGTGCACAAACATTTAGTCATATACAGTGGGGTCCAAAAATCTGAGACCACATTGAAAATCTGGGTTTATTTTCGATATAAAACTGAACGTTTTAGAATTTCGAAAATCCGAAAGCAAAAATATTCAAGATGTCGCACAAATGTACGACACTGACCACGTTAACCGTTTCGTACAAAAGGTCAGCTCTTCCTCATGTCTGATCTCTTCTCCGATGGACACCTCTGCTGGATTCGATCTCGACTGGATCACAAGGTTTTGCACTTACATGTGGAGTCCTCGCTAGCCGAGTGCGCACCGTCATTACAGCAAACAGAGGACGTACCCAATGCCAGACGTTAAAACTCACCTAAATATTTCAAACATTCTACTTTTCACTCACGTTACTGCGTATTCAATTATTTGTAATGAAACCGTTTGTGTTAAACTGAGAAACAGAAGCACGTTTGCGAGTGCTCTCGGACGTCTGGCCCCTCTACAGTGGAGTATGACGTGCATTGTGCGTCATCCAAACGGGTCCAAGTAACAGGATATTACCCTTTAGCAGTAGCCCTCACCTAGAATTATGTAAGGGTCCTAATTAATTTGATTACTCCGAGCAAAAAGCTAGAATTTCTGGAATCGAGTTTACTAATCAGATAACTAAAAAAAAAAAAAGCATGTGGTGGTATTCGGACCACCGTGTACTAAAATTCATCTTTGTTCGTAGCCACACATTTTCATCATTAATTAAGACGAGCCATGTTATGTCAGTTACCTAATAGGTTTATTCCTTTAGGAGCCCAAATATGGAGGCTGTTAGTACTTATAATGGAAAAAAAAATAACAAAACAAACTCATTCTTAATCGATTTGTTATTCGTTGTTATTGTTATTTGTTATTAGTATGAGGTGCTGTGCTTAGCAAGGTGTGTTCAGAAGTCAAACAGGTCAATGTAGCGTGCTTGCGCTGTGTGTGGTGAGCAGTAATGCAGGACTGAGGCGTGTGTGTGTGTGTGTGTGTGTGTGTGTGTGTGTGTGTGTGTGTGTGTGTGTGTGTGTGTGTGTGTGTG
>JAQQZR010000038.1:17953191-17986972 GCA_030068235.1 Notoglanidium macrostoma | reverse complement strand
TTAGGGGTGTGTGTGTGTGTGTGTGTGTGTGTGTGTGTGTGTGTGTGTGTGTGTGTGTGTGTGTGTGTGTGTGTGTAGATTGCAGCAGCTGGACCAGCACTGTCAGTCCAGCGCCCAGCAGGTGATGGAGCTGCTCAACAGACAGAACCAGCTCGTCCACGAGAGGCAGCTTCTCACCGAAGAGATGCACAACCTGCGTGTACAGGTGAGGCTTCCACTCACTGCTGTGATCAACCTGTTTCAGGTTTCAGAAATGATGTGATTTCCTGTAGCACCACATTCTGACGTAGCCGTGGTGAAGTGCGTAGCAGAAACCAACATCCCTTCAGTGAGTATTATAACTAATGCTTCTTAGTCAGACGCCTTCTGGTCTGTATCCTCAGCCTGTTTTCGTTTTTGTTGCTCTGGATTTTACCGAGTGTAAGTGTGAAAATGATGAAAGTCGTGCGCAAGTTTGCGATCACAAATGGTATCGCTTAAATTCCAACTGTGCTGATCGCACGTTTAGTCTACTTCCATGTCAGCTGAAAGAGAGAGAGAGAGTAAGTGAGCAAGCACAAGTAGCACAGCAGCTGGTAGCCATGGCTGCACATCACGCAAGACTAGGCGTCCACAGATGCTCATCCAGATTGCTGCTAGAGGCGCGTCAGCAACAGACAGTGACTAGCCGCACGCTGACATCTGTAGGAGATTATGGCAAACAGAGAGCCACTCTGCAAAGCGCCGTCGCTCGCAGCTCTGTTAATACTGCCATGCTGTTGTTTTGTTAGGAGAGAGGTGAGAGTTAACAGCTCCCACTCTCCCTCAGAGAAACTAAATCAACACGCCGCTCTGAGCAGCCTCATGCAAAAGTTCACCGCGTTTAGCAGAAGAACCCACAGAAGTTGGAGAGGCTGAAAACCCTGACTGAGGACAAATGGAAACCAATTGTTGAAAAGAACGCTGACAATTTCTTTCTTACTTAAACGCTTCATCTTCTCCATTTTCCGTCCTTCCTCCCTCTCCTTTTCTTCCCATTTGCCCTTCGTCCCCTTCTTTTTCGTCCCTTCATTCCTCACCTCCCGTCCCCCTTCATTTTTCCGCCCATCCTTCCTTTCTTGTATTTTACTCTCTCTTTTCCCTTTGTTCATCACTTCTTTCTTTCCTACGTTCTTCACTTGCTTTTTTACGCGTCCTTTTCTAATGCCTCCGCCGCCACGGAGTGATCAGGTTTTCAGATTGTCCGTCCGTCTGTGATTATCATCAGTGTGATACGAGTGGTTGAACGTTTAGGATTTATATGAACTTCTCGTCGAAACCAGCAGCTGAACTGATTAGGTTTTGGAATCGATCCTAGCATGGTCAGGGTCACAGCAAGGCCAAATGCCCGAAATCATTTTTCTTCACTAGCTTTTTTTTTTTTTTTACTCGCGCTATCGTTTCGTCCGCGCACCTGTCCTAAATTCCTCCCGGGGCGCTTTCCCTTCAATCCTTATGTCCTTTTTTTCTTTCCATCCTTCCTTCATTTTTGCTTCTGTTCGATTGCTTCCTGCTTACCCTCTTCTTTCCTTACTACTGTCTGCCCGTTCCTCACGTCCTTCCAGAATTTCTGCTCGGTGCTCAGTAACGCGCATCCGAGACAGCTTAAACAGGCTTCATCAACACATGCGACACGTTTAAATCACCAGAGAAACCTCACGAAATAGGATTCCTTCTGGCATCCTCATCTCGCTACGAACGAGTCGGTTTTGAGGTGTACCTCATCCAGGGTTTCAGCCATTTATTTTGCTAAGCTTTTCTGCACATGAGAAGTTGCGGCTGGTTGTAGGGGGAAGGATACACCAGTTGTGTACTTGGAATTCAAAGACCTCAAGGTTGAATCCCTCAGCCGCATTCACAAGATCCTCAAATAACGTCAAATGCAGCATCACTCGGAGCCCGAGACACGGCTCTAATCTCGGCAGTCCATGACCGAGATTGTTACCTGGCAGTTTGAACGTGTCTGAGCTTCTCTTACACTGAATATTAGGACGGAAATGCTGATTTCTGCTGCTGGAGCTTTGAACAGCTAAGCACGTCTGTACCTGTGTGACAAATACAACATATGTGAAATGTTCGGCGCATTAACGTGAATGCCGCTTCTCGTAGCAGCAGTGTGGGAGGACGCCGCAAAGAGCCTCCTGCCGAAGAGATGTTTGGATTTTGTTTTCTGTATTCGAGCGCTCATGTAGCAGAAGTAGGAATGTCAGTAGCAGTAAATGCATTTACTATAAGCGCTGCCGAATTCTGCGTACAGCTCAATCTGTGCTACCGACTGAACCGTGCGCTTTGTATTTCCTCCCTCAGTTACCAGCAGAGAGGAGCGAAAGTATCGGAACAGCGTGAGGGCGTCTATTTCCTTCTCTCTAGATGGAGTTAATCCGATCACACCGACAAAGCACCATCACGGCGGCTTCACTCAGAAATCATGAGGGATTTTGCTACAAGTAAGAAGTGGGTGAGTGGGTGCGAGTTTGTGCGTGTGATGGCTGCAGGGGGTCGTGTGACATCACAGTCCATACTGCGCACACAGCAGCAGTGCTGGCTCTCAGTCACACACACACACACACTCCTCCGTTCTCTCTGCCTCGCTCACACACACACACACACACACACACACACACACACACACCACACCCTCTACACACATGGATTTGGTAAATTATGTTCATGATCACCGCTCAGGTTGTCGTCTTCCGAGAAATGTATTTAAATTGTCGATTTTATAATATAGAGCTTGAAACGAGACTAATTTATTTGCCGTTTTTACACATCGGATGTGTTTCTACATGTTTGGAACTTTGTTTTGTAAACAAGCCGTGTCAATAAATGTTAAAATCTAACTCGGCCGACTGGATATGAATCATACATCCGATCACTGAAAGAAATCCTCGAGACACGTCTGAAAACAGAAACGCGGCGATATTTCACCTGGGAAGGAAGCAAGAGAGGCAAAACTGAGCGCAGATTGACATAGTGTTTTATTTAAGCAGTCTGTAAGAAGGAAAATAATGTGCATCCCTATCATATACATTTACATGTAAAAATACTAAGGATGTTCAGTGTACAAAAAAGGTTTCTCATAGATCAGCATTTTTCACATCCTTGCGGGCCATATAGTCATGAAATAAGCATTCTCTTTTAGTCATTAAATATCAACCAGTAATACAGTTGTTCTTTCGTTTGCTCCTTTTTTTTTTTTTTTTGGATCCCTTCTGCTTAAAAAAATCTTAATCACATGTCTAGATCTTAACATGGATCTAATGACAGAGCTAGCAAGGGCAAGAAGTGTCACAAACTCTAAAGCTACATGGCCGTAAAATCAATTACAAGGGTTTTTTTTGTTGTTGTTGTTACTTATTTATTTATTTTTTTTATTTTTTATTTTTTTTTTTACTCTTTTTTCAGGTTTTCTCTTTTTTTGTTTTTAAATAAATACTTTACAATTCATGCTTGTTCATAATACACTACCAGGAGCAAGAGAACAAGAAATTATGTTGTAGACGATACAAACAGTAGCAGCAAAGTGTGTACGTTGAGGTGTAAAATATTTCTTCGAGACCCTGCAGTAAGTAAGGATGGAACCCATCAGCTCACGTGGCCGGGACTGTGTGGCTCCTTCACTCGCACTAGTTCACTACGGCATCTCTCAGGCCAGTGGACCTGCGCTGGAGCTTCAGTCCAGCACCAGCAGCCTGACGATCATCGACTGTGAGACTTTTTATACTGGGTTTCTGTGTTTAAGCACGGCTCCTTGCGTTTATACTCGTCGGCGAGTTGAGCATCGACAGTAACGGTTGAGGCGGTGTCACTGATCAGGTCCGACTTTTCCCCAGAAAGCTCCAGGAGACGCTGGGAGGGGCTGGAAAAGTCGGCCTGTCTGAATGTCGCCAAAGCAAAACTCCTGGCAGTGTCTCACACCACATTCACAGCGTAACAAAGCAAACTTACATTTAAAAAAAAAAAAAAAAAAAAAAAAAAAAAAAAAGAAGTGTGTGAAGGGAATGTGTGCTTTCAAGTCTATTTTTTTCCTTCTTAAAGCAGGGACCTTCATTTCATTTTTAGCTGAACTATAGAAAAAGAGAAATGGACATGAAAGTGCTGTTATATATAATTTAAAGCCAAGTTTTGCGACTATGGAATTTTAAAAAGTGTATGGTGTTTTTGGCCTGCAGTGCCGAAGGCCCTTTACAACAGAGTGCAGTTTTAACTGGATCATCACTCATGCAAAGTGCCAACACACAGCGTCTCTCTCTCTCTCTCGCTCTCGCTCTCTCATACAAAAGAATCTCTACACATGTGCACATTCTTAAAGACATACAGCGTCACTAATTCATCCATGACGCAAGCAACATGGAAAAACAGCGTTGTACGTATAAAAAAAAAAAAAAAGAACACAGAAAGCTTAATTTAAATTCTGAGATTCGAAATCACTTAGAACTTAAAAACGTACCTAATGAACACAAAAAACACGGACCTCGGACAAAAAAAAAATGTTGAACAGTTTTCAAGTTGACAAATGAATTGAAAGTAAATGTGAACAACGGCATGAGCCTGCCCCATTCACCTCACACCTCAACAAGTAGTTTCATCAGGGGAAAAAGAAAGGAAAATAAAACAACGTTGGAAGACAGAAGCTCTTGTGATTTGCAGGAGCACGGTCCTGGCTGCTTCTCATCTGTGCGAGTTTATCATCACAGTAAACCGAGAGCAGGAACGCGTTCTGGGAAGAAACAAGGCAACTAGTCCGTGTCCTATATCAGCACAGTCACTACGTTGACTAGCGTTTCACTTCCTGTATCCTTTCTCTAACCATCAAAGGAATGGGACTTCTCTATACCAGTCATCTGAGATACACACACACACACACACACACACACACACACACACACACACACGAGTCTTCTAATACAGAGGAGCGACAGTCAAATCCAACACCGCGCCGTCGTCCTCCTCATAAGCAACATGTTCTACACCATCCTCATCATCCTCATAATCATTAGCATCATACCAGACCATAAACAAGGCATCCGCTCAAACCCCCACTCACTTCTCTCTACACCGTAAACCCGGCTGGGCTTCTTCATCCCGGTCAGGGTCGCCGTCAATAAACCAGCGGACTCTCAGGAAAGCCAGGAGCCTGGAGCGGTGACGGCTTCTCGTTGCACCTCCTCATGTTACAC
Source organism: Notoglanidium macrostoma (assembly GCA_030068235.1). NCBI lineage: Eukaryota > Metazoa > Chordata > Actinopteri > Siluriformes > Auchenoglanididae > Notoglanidium > Notoglanidium macrostoma. Next base: position 17,981,771 of record JAQQZR010000038.1, on the reverse strand, counting down.
GTCACCTGATCTGTCCGATAAAGCTTCACAACTGAAACTGATCATGCGCTTATGACGACACGTCAGGTGCGCAAGACTCACTGGGAAACCTAACCGTCTCTCGAAACAAAAAGCACACGCAGACAGCAAACTCTTTTACCCAACACCATTAAGGATCAAGGACTGTACCGTACATTTTAAACACAGAGCACTCAGTAAAGACGCAAAACACTTCGATTTGGTCTGACCAACTCGGATTCTTCCGGTGACGTGCATTATGCCTCTCCGACGTCCATCATCCACAGCGCGTTCATCCACCGACGTCTTCACTCGGTGATCCCCCTCGACTACTTCCACAGCGAACATTATTCATGCGTACTGACATGCGAATTGCTCACACGTCACACCAGACTGTACATCAGGCTCATAACTGCTGCTCATAACTCAAATAATCGCCTCTTACTCAGCTCTTTATGGGCGCTCTTTACACTGCTCGGCTGAGTGAGCTCGACTGATGAATGCAGCCGCTGGAATAGGAATGTGGCTCGCCCTAGCAGGAAGAACAGCCTGGAAACCTGCTCTAATAAGATTCCCAATCTCAGTGCTTCTTTAACATAAACGAGAGCGTACTGGCCCCGTGTAGGAGGAACGCACACTGCCAAGTTGTCACTAGCTAGGGCTACCCGGTGCTGTCATGTTATTTATATTCTCCGGAGAGATTCCGCAGTGGTTTTAGCGGCTGCTGCTGAGAGGACCTGGTTACGCAGCACTTCACCACAGCAATGTTTTTTGAAGATGTGAATAGGCTCCCGCATGTTGTCTTCACCATAACTTATTAGTGGGAAAAAAAACTAAACAAAAATGCAACGAAAACAAAACCAGCCTTTGCATTGCTTGATCTACATTCTAAAGCCAGGTGCACTTGTGTCCAGTATAGAAGTCTGGATAGCACTCGTTATACGTAGGACGAATCAGGAAAAAAAATAATAAATAGAACCGCTTTAACTCCATTGCCTAATGGAATACAAGACTACAGTGCGTCTGCGCTCGGTCAGGTGACGTGAGCTGCACTCCGATCACAGCAAGCTGCACTAATCTCACAAAATGTTTGTACTTCTTCATTTTGGAGGAGGAGAAAATTTCAGTACGTGTTACTGATTTCAAAGCAGACTCCGTCAGACTTGGAGTTCCCGATATCGTTTTTGAGAACTCCTCTGCTGAAAGTACCGTTCATGACTGACGAGCGCAATTCACTCTACGCTCGCGATCGGTCGTTTAACCATCAGGCGGAATGACAGAAATGGGAATGACCTGTGAAAGAGAAACAGCAGAACACGATTGACACCATACAGGCTGGATCAGATTGTTCTGACTCGAGGCTTTTCTGACCCAAATAGATAAGCGTACCTAAAGTATCAAGAGGTACAGTGCTGTATGGCTCAGATTCACAGGACTAACATCAAAAACGTAAAGAACGCGCCCCCGCTCCACACACACACCTTCCCCATCCCTAGTCACTGTTGTGTTTCTTTTCTCAACCCGCTTGCTGAGTGAGTAAAAGAATAAAAAGTACTGCAGTGCCACAGTGAGACAGTGTGCATGTGTGTGTGTGTGTGTGTGTGTGTGTGAGTGTGTGCGTGCGCGCTGCAGTGCTGTCTGGGCGCTAGAGCGAGTGCTAGTGGTGCGAGTGGCCTTGCCCGTGATAAGTGAGGACTCGATTAGTGAAGCGTGTTTACTGAACTCAACACCTGTGCAGCCTGAGTATACTGTTATGGCAGTTTTGGACACCACGAAAAGAACAGAGGCATTCGGTTGTACTTCATATCAGACATTATAACACGCAGCGCTTAAACGTTAATGCTCATGTGAATCTCAAGCCACACAGGGATGGACCAGGATGGAAAGGTGCTCTGCGGCTTGAGTGCTTTTGCGCCCCGTGAAGGAGGCATGTGAACATATTTAAGAAAAAAAAAAAAAAAAAAAAACACACACACACACACGCGCACACACTAATTGAACACACAAAAGTAAACAAACAAGACAGTTCTTCTCCCCAGCAGCCTGGGGCGTTTAAGCGGACTGGACTTCAGCTCAGCCCGGCGTGCAAAATTCCCATTACCATTAAAAGCCAAGCGTGTCCTGGAGCTCTTGGCCTGTGTACAGCATGATGAAGAGTCCCAGCGGAGAAGGGAAGCTTTGTTTTGGGCTAAGTCTGACTGGGTAAAAGCTGCAGGACTAGTCTGTTCCAGTGGTAAGCGTGATGATGATGAGGCAGTGCTGGCTGTGTGGGACTCACTCTCTCCCACTGGCCGAGTAGGAGAACTGAGGGAAATGCGGCCGCCGCTCGTTATCCATGCAGTCCATCCCGTCTTCATCAACTGCATGCACACACACACACACACACACACACACACATGAGACAGAGCAGAGCTGATAATGAGTCTGTACTGCAGTACACATGGTATAGAGCCATATGCTCCGTTTCTCGTGATCCATTTATAAGAAGAACTTTCTCCAAGATGCCATCACATTTCTCGTCAACAGACACCTTAACTGAATCAAGCCATGATAAATGTGACAGCCACATATTTATCAGGGATTGTTTGAACATAAACGTTGCGGAGAACAGGTAAACAGTCTGAGAGTCGTTGGCAGGGAGGCAGCCAACAGTCTCCTTGGCAGAGAAGTTGATCAAAACTGTCAGTGCTGGGCCCTGAACCTCTCTCATGTTCAAGTCTTTAATTGTTTAATGAAAATCTTTCAGGGTTCAAATGACGAATATACCTTGTTAGAAAAAAACCATTCCAGACATCGTGAAGACTTTCCCATATTGATTTTTTTTTTTTTTTTTTTTTTTAACTTTGCAAACTTTCTATTTTCAGTTGTCTTACTACTTTTAAAGGTCAGTAACTGTTCGCACGAGAAGTTAAAACATTAGCGTTACATAAGCATGCAGAAAATAAGGAAATATGTAAAAACAACAGATTTAGAACTTCATGTCCTGGCTCTTAGAGAATATCAATATTTCAATAAAGAGTGCCGTGTGTTTCCTGACCCACACATGAGCCTTGTACACGTGACACGGTCTTGTTGTATATGTGGGGGGGGGGAGACACCGGATGTCACGTCAGGGGAAAAAAAAAAAAAAAATTTTACCAAAGAAAATCAAGTCTTGCCTAAAATTGGGGTTTTCTGTCTAGAACATACTTTGGCTTTTCTTATAGTATACATTTCACCAAAACAACATGAAGATATTTTTATTTACTTACTATATCTTCCTGAACATTTCTGCAAGGATTATTGTGGGTAAAGAGCCAGTTTAACAAATGTAGTGGTAAAAAAAAAATCTACTTTAAGCTTAAATGTTTGAATGACCGATTAAAATGTAGGAAATTTAGCCAATAGAGCAGAACTGACTGAATGAATCAGCGATTACTTCATTCAGCTTCAGAAGCAGGAGAGCAACATTTTGGAATGGCCTAACAAGCAAAAAAATGGGCATTTTCAACAGATCTGTAGCATTTTTTAAAGAAGAGTTGAGTAAAATCGCCAAATCAAGATACGCTCAGTTGGTAGACTCTTACCCCAAAAGCAAAAAGGCGCTTTAAGTAAGCACTAGTTAAAGGGACTGGCTTATCCTACCCAGAATCCTCTGCACCGAGAAGCAAGCTGCCATTTTCGATGCTATCGATATTCCAAAAACAATCCGGTAATATCCTAGGCAACTAAATTGTAATGGGAGATTGAAGCTATTGTGTCAGAGTATCTATATTTTAAACGATTTCGACTGATTATTCTGTATGTACTGGATCTGAACCCGCCTGAAGGAAAGAAAAGAGCAATATTTTGTTCAAATCTTCCATGTGTGACATGTGAATGAAGGAAAAGCTGGAGCTGGTAGCGGTTACGAAGCAATGCACTGGATTCTGGGAAGGGTGAGCTGCAGCCTTTAAGGGGCGTGCACACGCTCGACCGTTACTGAAAGCCTTTACGTTCGTTTTATTTTTCTTGTGTGTGTTTTCCTTTGAATTTTCTTCATTTCTTGCTGTATTGCATTGAAGGCGGAAATGAATCGGACATGATTTATCCCGGTTTGATTTTTATTATATCCCCAAAGCCTGCAACTGTAACAGGGGTGTGTAGACCTGCACGCACCGTGGGGTACAAAAGTCGGAGATGCTCTATTTTGCATTCGTTCTAATTGAATACAATAATTTTACTTTTATACTGGAAACTATTATATATTATATAACTATTATATTGGAAACTTGCATCTGTTTCCAACTTTAAATTGGAAAAAAAAATAATAATAATAATCCAAGATGTTTGGTGTGGTGTCAGACTCTTGGACCCGGTTTGTGACCGCAGCAATGCCTGTGCCATCAAGTGTAAATTCAGTGTGGGCAGAGTAAACCTGCTGGTGTGTGTGTGTGTGTGTGTGTGTGATAGAGAGGGATAACAATAGAAATGGCACGCTTACATTTTTCAGGCGGAGTTATCGTAATCGTCTGTGCCGTGAACTCCTCGTCAAAATATCTGGTATCCGTCTCCGACGACACCTGAGGCTTGAAGGGAGGTATCAGCTGAGGAAGGAAGTGTGAGAAAAAGCCGGAGCGGTGAAAAAAACAGAGCACCTGTTTTTCAGGTGTAACACTGCGCGTTGTGCGGGAGCTGCGGGGCCCAATCTTACACCTCCGAGTTTTCCACAGCACCTCCTCTCCACTCATTGTGTTCTCTCTGCCTTCAGGGGGATATTTCTGTCTCGCAACAGACAGCGTATCTGACTAATGCAGCACTATTAACTATTAATAAACAATCCTTGTAGAGAACAGTGTTCACATTTACAAAATAGGATAAGGACAAAAATATCGTTCATGCTCTTAACGGTTCTACATTTCATATGACGGCAAGAAAAACCTCTTCAGTGCAACATCATTTGACTTTTACCTTTTTATCATAAACATCCTGCCAGTCAACTGCAACAAAGAAACTGTGTCGCATTATTTCTTTAGCATCGTCTGGGCCTCCGCCAAGTCTGTGGAAGAAATGCGAAAAACGGAAATTAGAAAAGGGTTCATCCAAACCCGAATACGCAGATGGAGGATTCTTATAGAGATGAGAAACTGCATTCTGAACAGGAAACGTCACTACTTCGCTCAACCACTACAATGTTTCATTGGTAACACAAGCTCAGTGTTACCAACCTAGCTTATTTATATATATATATTTTAATACCTAGATATTAAAAAATATCAGAATATATATTCTGATATTTTTTTAATAGGCTGGGCTTCTCAACAATAATGGTGTTTAAACTAGCAGGAAAATGTGTTAGTCGTAACTTGTATTAGAGATAGACAGCTTTTAAAAAACATCAGGCATATGAACTGTATAAAAGTGACCGATTCTGCCTACTTCACAGTGGAATTAGCTGAATATGGATTTCCAGCAGTTGGTATATACATTGAATATAATAATACACCACAAGTGTTTCATTAGAATCTAATGAAAAGAGTCTTGCAGTTCGGATCATGATTGTTTCACACTTGATTATTCCCGACAGCATGTTGAACCGTTTTCAAAACTACGTTAATACACCAAGCGAGTCTCACAACAAAAGTCGCAGATATATTTTCACATGTCAATGTAACAAACCTTGAATGCTCTGGACACCAACGTGATTTAACCAAGCACATCTCTACAACTTCACTATTTGAATAAGATTGACTTGTAATAAATGATCTCCCCCCCCTTTAAAGATAATGGCTTGTTTATCAACCTTTTTATAAAGCCGTGTGTAAATGTCAGCGTAAGCCAAACCAAACCGAAACTTTCCGTTAAAGCCTTTCGTAAAGGTTTCTTCATACTCGCATGCATATGTTGATCGCATGTACCGTGCATAGCAGGTCCCTGACACAGCTTTACGCATAAATCTGTTCGCATCCAGCTTGATAAAAGAGGCCTATTAAGTATAGCTCACTTCATACATAAAGTAAACACAATCTGGCTTTCACATCATATGATACACAGACTACAGAGACTTTGCACATTTTGAAAATAACTGCATTAGTGTACCACATTACCACGTAACTGGCAAGCCTGACTGCATTTGTAAAGAAGAGACGTTAGGCTTAGGAAGCGTAATCACATTTATACATGAAGTAGACAGAGCATCAGAGCGAAAGTTTGATACCTTGAAATGCATTTATTTTTATGACAATGATGGTGTAGAAGGCGCGTGAGCAGAAAAAGCATCTCAGAATGCATAACGCAACAAACCATAAGGTGGCCTGAAGAGTGGAAAATGACCAGGGGATTATTTTTGTCCTTCTAAACAGTCCAGTTTGAGTGAGTCTGTGCCCATGATGGACTCAGAGTCCTGTTCTTGGCTGACAGGAGTGCAACCTGACGTGCTCTTCTGCTGTTGTAGCCCATCCACATCAAGGTTTGATGTTTTGTGCATGCTGACATGCTTTTCTGCTCACCACAGTCATAATGAGTGATTATATGAGTTACTATCCTTCCTGGCAGCCTGAACCAATCTTGCCATTTTCCTTTGACATCTCTCATCAACAAGGCATTTCTATCCACAGAACGGCCGCACCGTTCTGGTCTCTGTGTTTCGCATCATTCGGTGTAAACTCTAAAGAATCCAGACCATGAAATTCCCCGGAGATCAGCAGTTTCTGAAATACTCATACCAGTCCATCTGGCGCCAAACACCACGCCACGGTCAAAATCACACGATCACACTTTTCACCATTCTGATGTTTGATATGAACAATAACTGAAGCTCTTGATCTGCATTGAAAATGATTTTTTTTTTTTGTATTCTGTTCCTGCTACATGACTGGCTGATAACTGCATGAATGTGCAAGTGCTCCTAATAAAGTGACCCGTGTGTGTGTGTGCGCGCGTGTGCGCGCGTATATATATTTATATATATATTAAATGTATGTTGCTTTTTTTTTCCAGTAAAGATTCCACTTTGTAACATTATGTCATTGAGTTTCTCTCACAGTGAAAATGTAGTACCTCTTGTTAGGGTCTTTGATGAGCAGGCCTGACAGCAGAGACTTGGCATCGGCCGACAGCGTCCTGGGGAACTTGATGTCCTCCATCAGGATGAGCTCAAAAAGCTTCTCATGGTCCTGATTGTAGAAGGGGAGCCGGCCACACATCATCTCATACATCACCACGCCCAAACCCCACCAGTCTACAGCCCGGCCATAATCATTATCCTCCAGCACCTGATGACACACACACACACGCGTTACATACTGTATCATATCAATAAAAAACTGAGGCATATTAATACATACCAAAATACCCACTTTACATTAAATGTCTCCAATAACCATCTAATGAGGCATAAACTATAATGTAGCACAGGGAGACAAGGTTCAGTAAGCTGCAGGTCAACGTTTTTCTTCTCTTATCCACCAACCAGGCAAAGAAAAACTCTACTTCCTATCGACTGTCGCGAAACAAACACCTTGGCCGAGTCGCAATCTGGACGATGGTAGAACTCATTTTACTATGCGCTAATTAGCGCTCACAGATGACACGGATGTTTCTCAGAAGGGAAACGCTGAAGAAACTAAGCAAAAAAAAAAAAAAAAAAAGAAATGTTCAGTGCACTGCCATCATATAACTCTTATTACTGCTTACTAACAGTCACCTCATACCTCAAATGAAAGACAGCATTCAGTCAAATATCTTTTACATGCAATGCAAGGAGAAACAAAACGCAGCTCATAGCCAATACACCGACTTGCTGGCATTTTGCTGAGGGCACAATGCGCTACATTAGAAAACCTCTAATGACTGGCTACACATAGCCGTCCCTTCTGTGGGAATTCACGTACCCTTTTGTTTTCCTTAGTCTTAAATAATTAACTAGTCTGCAATATGCCATCACATTATATTACTTACCACTTCCTGACCTGCTCGATTAGGTTTCTGGGCAACACTTTGGAGCTTTACCTTGTCTGGTGGGCTAGCTAATAAGTTACGACTTGTCCACCCCTGTACCAACTGTAGATGGTTTTCCTGTATGGTTAGTATGGAGGCAGGATTGAATTACCGAATGTGTTTAGCCACCTGCCTTAAAATGTTATGACACAAATATTGTACCTATTGAGCTACCCATTAAACTATCAAGACATACTCGTGTAACTAAAACTGAAGATTGTATACGTGTGACCAGACAAGACTTTATTGATCCCAAGGCAAAATCAGAGTTATTTCAGCAGCATATATAAAAGACTAGGCACAAAATCTACATAAGAAATAAAGTGAGGATAAAATAACGGTAAAGTAAAAATAAATATTGAAAAACTTCAAGGTAAAAAGGCAGCTCTTCACAGGGAGTTTCCTGATCGATATGTGTGCATTTATAAACTGTAATCCATCTGGAACAGTGCATGCTTCCTCCGCTGTTACATTATAGCTGTGTGTACAGTTTATTGTAATTAATAAAGTGGCACCAAAAAGGCTTCCTCATTGTATAAAACCATAATCAAGATTGGAATTTCTGAAAGGGCCATCATTTGGCTGTCAGAACAAAAACTATTCAATGCACACAGAGCTCAATAATTACTCGTAATGACTGGAGAGTGGCAAGACTTCAGAGAATCACACGAAACACAGCGAGCCTGCGTGAACGGGCTCACGTCCTACTGCTCAATCCACCATTGGTTCCAGAAATAAAGAAATAAAGGCCACAAACACTGCTAGAGGCTCCTCTGTGAGAGCTGCGTGGATCAGTGGTCACTCCACCTGAACCAACCGACTGCTTGGAACCTGGACACAGAGGCTTAAAACTTTTACACCATCACGGGATCAAAGCTTTGTGATGGGCTCTCGCTTCCTCACTAACACACCTGACACACACCTCGCTGGGGGGGCCGCAGTAGCTGAAGGAGTAACGAGTGAGCGGCAGCTCTTCAGAGGGAGCTTCCTGATTAATATGTCTGACTAATGACAAGGCTGGCTGGCCGCGAGCCAGTTAAGCATATGCTGGGAGTCGAGTGATAACGATGTCTCCTCTCTGATCTTTAAGAGCAGGTAGAGCTGTGCGAGTTCGCACTGAGGCCCAGCGCTGGCTGCCTGATTAAGCGAGGATGACGAGCTCACGTGCAGAGGAACAGCCTTCTAACAAAAACGGATTTCAATAATCAAACAAGGCTGCATCAGAATCCGACGCTTCACACGTTTTGTGAAATAACAGTTTCAGCCACAGAAAAGTACAAAATCCAGTGGACACGGATACAATTCTAAACTACCATAAATACGCATTTTTAATAGCTACGTTTAAAGAATACCATTACCGTATGTGTATATATATATTCTTTAAACGCGTGTATGTGTGCCAATATGTAGTAGTTTAGAATTGTGTGTGTATATTATATATACACACACACACACACACACACACACACACACACACACATAGCACTTACACAAGTAGCCTCCATCTGTTTTCTACATTTGATGCTTTCAGAAATGCTGTTAGGTTTAGTATGTTTCAAACGAGTAACTTCCAAAGTGATAAAAATAGAAATTGCCAGACTGCACAAAGTTAGCTCTCATTGATGATGTCATCAGTGCCTTAGTATTACTGCCGAACATACAGTTCACTGCGACTAGAGTCGACGGAGTTTTCGCAGACCAGAATCTAAGTGTACACGTGTGCAGTGTCACGTCCACCACAGAGCAATCGGACCCCACAAATCAGAATATACAAGAATCCATGTTGTGTGTGGTTTTGAATGATCTCACTTCATAGCTCGGTCATATTTTGTGAAAGTCATTCCTGTCCTTAAAAGCGCATCTGTCCCTGTGCATGCGTGAAAGGACGCTGGGATTCTCAAACTTTTAATCGTTTAAAAAAAGTGTCACTGAACTTCTCAACACACTTAGTTTATCTACATGACTCCACTATTGACATATTAGGCTTATTATTTAAACGTGTACAGTGGTATTTGGACGTCACGGAGCAGCTCATTCCTGGTGCCTCCTTGGTATCTACTTGTTTTTGAGTTACTGAAGTTTGGATTAAACCTGTTTTCAGGTACCCAGGTAAACTGTCTAATAATTACAGGAACTTAGTAAATAAATATAATAGCTTTTCTGAGGCTGGGTTATGATTGAACACTGAGATGAGTAAAAACTGCTGACACTCTGACTACACTTCAGTTCGAGAAGCACGTAAAGAATGTGAAGGCTATTCCTTCATACTGTGTGTGAGAGAGTGTGCGGAGAGAGAGAGCGAGCGAGCGAGCGAGCTAGAAAGCAGGCTGTTTGTCCTGCGAGCGGGTGTGAGCAGCTCGGCTGCAGGCAGGGATGCGATTAACACACACGGGGCCGGTTGGGGTCCCCCTGTTCCAGAACAGGCCCCTGCTCCCACTGCCATGTGGCACTGCTGCTGCTCCCACCACTCGCCCATGGGCAAGGCTGGCAGAGGAGCGAGTGGCACAGAGAGCCTGCCGCTCCACCAGCAGGGCAGTGGAACAAGCAGCCTCCATCAGCTTAGCCCATCTTGGCTGGAGATTGTGAATGATCTCTCTCACACACACACGTACACACACACACACACACGTACACACACACACACAAGTTTAAAGACACACATATGGGGGGGGGTTTGGAAAGGACCAGAGGATCTACCTGTATATGTATATGAAGATAATTATGCTTCAAGCTCTAATCATACATTCATATACAGACAGCTTAAACTGGTCCTTATTTTAATTGTCAAACCACTCAATTATACGCGTTTCATGCTGATGTACTATGGAAATAATTAATATAATTACCATGCAGTAGATTGGCACCGGCTCCGACTATGAAGCACGCCCTGAGAAAGCTGCCGTTAATATATAATTACGTATTAGGCTAATGACTGACTTATTTTCATTTAGGATTTGGTGAGTGTTTTACTTGGTAAAACTATTCCATTTTCATGCTCATATCACGAGAAGAAAAGAAATCATCTTCCACCCATCCTCCCATCTCTCTCTCTCTTTAATCCCCCTCTACTTTGCATCTCTGGAACTTGGCTCACTGGCTCAGGCTGTGCTCTGTTATTTTTACACCAGTACGGCAGTATAGATTTCCAGGTTTCCCAGCCACCTTCTTCCAACCTCCCCCATCTGCCACCATCTGCCTCTGTTTAGCATCTACTTTTTTGTGCAATCACATACTCTTGTGAAAAATAACCAACACTCAAATCATCTCCTGGCACAGTGGCCAGGCTGAGCAAAACAAAATGCTGCGCCAAATTGTCTTCTGTACTTTTCTTTTTTTTTTTTTTCTTTTTATTTCACAGGCAGAATCTATACTTCTCCCCCTTCCTCACCCACTCCCGCCTCCGCCCCAAGCCCACTCTCCCTCTCCTCTTCATTAATTTGTATTTAGCCACTGCACTCTGGGCAAACCTGAGCACGCCTGGATGAGGACGACGACCTGCGAGCTCAGAGTCGTCCTCGGAGAAGCAACAGTTCAGATTTACTGCTGCAGCACGCAGCATGGGAGCTCAACCGAGGGGGAGGCATTTGTAGAATCCTTTCAAAGACACACTCGTAGCTCAGCGCTTGCATGTAGAGGGGAAAATGCCTTCCATTAACTACAACCAGGTGTAAATCAAGACTAATGACCGCCCATAATTCAGCACTGCGAATAATTTGGGAACATTAAGAATGCCCGATTGTTACAGTATAACTAGAGTCCATATGGCTGTTGGGCGTGTGTGTGCGTGGACTCTTGAGGTGTGAACGGACAGGCGTGGACCACATACGTACACTGACTCACAACGCTGTCATGAAGCAGACGATTTGTTGTGAAAGCGTAGCATCGTTGTTGTCAAATTGCACACCTCCGTATTTAACCATGAAGGCAAACAGTCAGAGAAGCGATTCTTTACCATGATATTTACATTACCTTTAATTCAAGACAGTGCGAGTGAGTGTGATGCTACTGCATAAAAGCATTTAGCTCTGTGCTCGGATCTTGCCCGCAGAGATCTGAGGAATATCTCTTCTTCTTCCCCTTCCCTTTCCTTACCACTCAGCAGCACCAGCTATAATTTATCTGGGCTTACAGAGACTCATAGCCAGAGCATCCCGACGCTGTTTCCAAAAGCCACAGAAAACCAGTTCTTTCCAGCTCTGCTGCAAAACATTTAGTCACATCCACCAACACCAGCGCCTTATCATGTCAATAGGTTGAGCACCTGGATGAATGCAAGTTTCACATAAACGCAGAGGGTCAGGTTGTTGGCCAGACACTGGGGCTGCACTCCCACGTTCCAGGATGATAAGTGTAGGAGGCACACGGCCAAAATCCGTGTGTGACTTGGTTGACGGGCATGATGGAGTACTGGGATCCCATGGAAAACTTGGATTATTTGGAACAGCTGGTTAAACACTAAAATAGGTGCTCATGATCTCTTGCTGAATCGCGCGCCCAATCCATAGAAGAGTGGGATAAAATTGGCCAGAGACTCTAGTGGCATCCTTGCCAGAAAGTAAGTAAGAAATACTTTTAAAGTACATAACATTTAAAAAAAAAAAAGCGTATGTTGAACGCAGTGCTGTGCATTGCACGTTTAAGACAAGTTCTGAATTCCGAAATACCGGGAGCTTGTCTGATAGCTGGTGGTGAGAATCTAGGGGCGTAGATGGTAAGTACCCCATCACCGTTGAGTTTTAGGGCATACTCACAGTGAGCGATCTGCACCATACACCGGCACGATTGACCCCAAAAATATGATTCATTTGACTAATATGATCGCTGCACCCTGTGACCTTGGTCGCGGTTGGTTGGGCTCATGCACGGAACGCAACAGTGGACTTCTCTATTCATGCGAGAATATCTGGGTTAATAACAGGTGTGGTTCTTATCTTATCGATGAACGCAAACTGTGGTCGCACAGCAAATTCCTCCTTCGATATCAGCCGACTCCTTAAAAACCTTCTTATGCGTGCAGCGCGATATAATAAAAATAGCTGCACCGCATAATTGCTACATCAGTACAGCGAGTGAGAGGGCCGTGGCTCACCACGCCCAAAATGATTCCGAATCAGAGTCAGAAAACTTCTTCGATCCCTAAGGAAACTGCTTAGAAGACAAACCCACTGTGCGCCAAGTGGGTAGAATGCCAACGCAGGGACTTGTCCAAACCATGGACCTTAAGATTGAAAGTCTGATGTTCTACCAACTAAGCTATCCGGCTCTAGTTATAAGCCACAACTTAAAATGGTCATGAACTCCATACAAAAAGTTGCACTGTGATGTTGTAAGTGCATTCGGGCTCGGAACAATGTGGGGAACAATCGAATTTGGGCACGGTACAAGGCAACTATGCCTAGTGCGCCTACACCCTTAATCACGATCTTGGAACAGCCAAGGGTATTTGTGACCTCTAGGATATTTGCCTAATGGAAGGTGATAACTGAACAATGTAAATAGGGGCCAGTCCATTAAGAGCTTTATACTGCTGCTATTAATGAATGATCAGTCAATGACATTCAACCAATATTTATCTGCTGAGATTACAATATAACCTCCTCGTCACGCCAACATTAACTGGTGCCGGAGTGAAGAAAGACCATTCTAACAGATTCATTAACTCGCCGTAACATTACCGCATGAAGTGCTATCAGCTATGCTGTGCCTGTCGTAATTAGCTCTTCAGCAGTGTGAGCTTGTTACCTCAGGTGCCAGGTACTCTGGTGTTCCGCAGAACGTCTTCATAGTAGCAGCATCAGTGATTCCTTCTTTACAGAGGCCAAAGTCTGTGATTTTAATGTGGCCATCTTTATCAAGCATGAGATTCTCCAACTAAGGAAAGAACAAAAGGCGTGAGTGCTTATTTCCCTTTTTATAATACGTGATATTCCATTGTTAAGCTTAAACGCACCGACTCTTTAAATGGATCAGAGAACATGGTGATGTTATGTATGAATAAACCATTTACTGCATCTACATTTCATACACCATGGCAGGGAAAAGATCCTTCCAGCTATTTAGTTCTCTCTTTTTTTTTTTTTTTTAGGTTTCTTGGCATCACTAATACTGGCTGAGCCCAAGGCTGCAAGCAAAACACTGTGTCATTTTCCACAGGCGCCAGAGTTTGATATCAACCCTCTCCCAAAAAAAAAAAAAAGAAAAAGAAAAAAAAAAAAAAAACAGCTTCAAACTCTGCAGCTTTTAATTACATTTTCCATGTCCCGTGCCACACGCCAAAATAAAAGCAGTGCAGAGGAACTCAACAGGCGTTCCAGAATGTGTGATTACTTGCCTCCCTCTTTTTTTTTTTTTTATTAATTCATTTTTGTTTACCTTGAGATCCCGGTACACTATCTTGGTGGAGTGCAGGTAGTCGAGGGCAGAGACAATCTCGGCGCCGTAGAAGCGCGTGCGGTCCTCCGAGAACACCCGTTCTCTCGACAAATGGAAAAACAGCTGCAAGATAAACAGCAGGGACAGGATTGCAATAATTACTGATTTATTGAAGGAAATTAACACAACACAAACTGCCTCCCATCGCCATATTGAGATGATAGATGGCAGGGCCCTCGGAGGACGCCTGGCGAACCCAGACAGCAGCTGGCGCATCATCCCTGGCTTTCCAGAGAGAGGCCGGCGAGGCCTGTTAAATCAGCATTTTAATCAATACACCAATCTTGTTAAAGGCAGCGCTAGTTCGCTCGCGGGCTAGCGTCCCATCAAAGTGGCAGGAGCGCCCCTTCCCCCGCAATCATCACCCTCATTTTTTTCATGCCGTATTCCCCCCTCGCCTGTCTCTCTCAGTCAGATGTCAAGGGTTTCTTTCAAACTGCCTGGCCCTCGTCTCCGCTTGAGCTCGTCTTCTACAAATTACCCAGGAGCACGGCAGGGAGGCTCTGCCGTTTAATTGCTATGGGAGGGAGTTGAATATGGCCGTCCTGGGAGCGCTAACGGGCTCGCCGATCAGTCGGGGGGGGTGGGGCGGGGGGGGAGTGAGAAAAGGAGTGAGAGCGCAGCAAAAGTATACGAGGACAGGTGTGCTTTCATCAGCACACTGGCAGCTGTGAATGCGGCATGGCTGAAAGAGGCAGCAGCGCCTGCAGTGGGCTGAGTGCGTGGAGGTGAGTGGCTCTGGCTGGACCGGGCCGGGGGAGCAGGTGACACTACAGGCGGAGGGGAAATGAGAGCGAGATTGCTGCCTCCCTGATTAAACAGCGCCATTGGTGGTGGAATTTCATTTATCAAAACCAGAGGCCCTGAAGAATAAATTCATGGGCTGGAAGCTTTCTGGAAGAGGAATGGAATAGCTGCAGGCGTCGCAGGAAACCAGATACCACAGGAAATCATTCAGCAGTCACTTTAAAGAAGAGCGCTTAAAGTTGGTGAAATGATATTAATCATAAGCAATTGGATTTAGAGCGATGATCGAACCCATCTTGGCGTTTGTTTATGTACAGTAGTGCTTTATGTGCGATCATTTATAGCATGCTGGGATAAAAAGCAGTTTGATGGAAACCACCGCGTGAACACGGGCCGCACCGTATCTCGCATACCACTCCTCTCTGGAGCGGTGAAGCCGCTCCAATGTACACACGCTCTCATGCGCACACAGGAACTACAAATAAGCAAATAAGCTTTCTTCATGGAATCTCATCGCTATACAATCAAGCGCTCACTCCAACCACACACGCACAGCTACCTACGCACATACATACATACATACCTCTCCTCCATTGACGTACTCCATCACGAAGCAGAGGCGGTCTTTTGTCTGGAATGAGTACTTCAAAGACTAAAACAGCAGGCAGATACACACCATTAGGGGGGGGGGGGATTGGGGGAACAGCCAACATCTTAGCATATGTCTTTGCAAACACAGACGTATGTTGAGAAGCGTCTTTTCAAAACATATGCTGAAAGACGCAAACTTCTCCCGAGAGCAAATTAAAAGGCATAGCGCTGCAGAGCAAAGGCTCTGCATTTTCACCATGGCCTGGAAGCTAACTTTGAAGTCAGGTGAAGAGGGCCAGCCTCTCGAGTTTGTGCCAGGTAAATTGTTTTTTCTTTTCTTTTTCTGAACCTGCTGTGTATCAAATGTGGTATACAACAGCATCTGGAGTGTCAGTGAAATTCTCTCTCGCTGGCGACTCCTCAACAGATGTACAGCTACATTTGTGCTGCTAATTTATAACAGTTTATTCTCTGCATTATAATTAGACCCTGGGGAGAGCGCGCTCGTATAGGAGACGGGCATTGTGAAGCTTTATGGGACAACTTCTTGTACGTGTGGGTGTGGTACAAGTAAGTCATTAAGAAGTGTGTGTACTCACAGTTAAGAAGGGGTGTCTGGTGTTTTTCAGCACTCGGCTCTCGGTGAGCGTGTGCGCCACTTCGTCCTACAGCAGCGGGAGGAGAAGCAAATGAACGACATGCCTTATTCACTTCCCTACTGCTACTACTATGACTAAAATACACAATGATGAAAGAACAACAAATAGCACTGTAGTGCTTTTGCTATAGCAGTGTTGTTGAACTTATCCTTAAATAAGGTCAAGTGGCTGCGGGTTATAAATGCAATCAGGCTGGAGCTCAACCTTATTCAACCAACTGAGCTCGACACAGCTAAAATCCTGCCGAGGGAAAAAACCTGCAAGGAACCGAATACAAAAAAAGAACCCATCCGCTTCTGTGCGACACCGGATAGTGGGGTTATAACTGCTTACTCTTCCACAACTGTCTACGATCATTTCAAACTACCAAGTGTGCTGGAATGCCGTTCAGTATGAGCGAATACGAGTACTGGAAGAAGTACAGGAAAGTCTTTATGATTACAGCAGCAGCTCTTAGATACACACCGAAGCAAGGATGAATCATGGACAGAAACGGTTTCTCTCATTGAAGTCCTGATAGAACGCAAATCTAATCAATTTTTTTGGCAGTGTGTTCTCAAGGGTTAAATCAGATAATCAGCCAAAGTAATGCAGCATACCTTTGCAATAATAACCTCTTTCTTCAAAATCTTCATTGCGTAGTATTTCCCACTGGCCTTCTCTCTTACAAGAATGACTTTCCCAAAAGTGCCTTTTCCCAGTAGTTTTAAATAGTCGAAGTCATTCATTGTCTGGGGGGAAAAAAAAAGAAAAGAAAGAAAAACAGCCACGTGTGAACATGTGGTGCAAATAACAGTCCATTAGGCTTTTGGGAATTGAGAACACCTAAATATAATGCTTTACCGTACGTCTCTTTTAACTAGCATTACTCACGGCAATAACGAACGGAAAATCATGAACTTCTTTGATGATACGCAATAAGCAGCGTGCACTAAAGTTAGTTAACACATGTATTAAGTGGCATTTGTGAAATACACCTGCACTGACTTGTTTATTCAGTCCATGACTAAAATAAATCCACATAAATTAGCACCAAATAAATTAAAGCATGTTCGGTAAATCTTGCTGCGCCGCCATGCTGTCTCACAGCTCCAGGGTTTGATCTGGAGTTAAAATGTGTCCGCATGTTCTCCTCTAGTCCGTGTGGGTTTCTTCTGGGTTCTGTGGTTTCCTCCCAAATCCTAAAGAACAAGCTCCAAACTGCGAACTTCAAATTGCCAAAAGGTGTAAATGTGTGTGCGCATGGTGTCCTGAGATGGATTAGAATCCCATCCAGGGTGTATTCCTGCCTCGCACCCAGTGTTCCTGGGATAGGATCTGGGAATACCGTAACCCTGATCAGGATATAGCAGTTAATATAGGTGAATAGAAAACTAATCGATGCTAATCAAACAGAAATCGGAATTCTGCCAAATACGTTAATTATATAGCTGTTCATATTGATCGCTTTGTGGGTTGCTCATTTTACTTATTAAATGGTATGAATATTGGTAAATGCAGGTTATTAGCTGTATTATTTAGCAAATATGATTATTTAATGTTGTATTCATGCTGAGATTCATGGTTTGTTTGTAAATAATAGCAGTTAAGGGAACCGTCATGCAAAGAATTACCAAATAATGAAATATAATGACATGTTGTCCGAATAATTCATGATCATTTTTACATTTTACTTCCATGCAAAGCAAATTTCTGTTTGGTCATGGAGCGTGAGCAGATGGTGTGGTGGCACCTTGCGTTTGTGGTGACTGATGGAGATGTCCATCTCCTCCTCGCCGATGTTGTCTATCTGTGAGGTGGGACTGCACTGGATCCGCTCCTCTTCCTGTCTTTGGAGTTTATCAGCCACCATCTGGATCGCTTCTGTCCACTCGTCCCTTAGACAAAACACACACGCGCATGCTTACAGAGCCTAAAACATACAAGATGCGTCTGAGAAACACCTTTTGGCGGGGATTTTTACATTTTTATTGCTTTATATGAGCTGAACCAATTTTCACACCCAAAAGGAATCGCTCTTCCCACGGACACCTGGGCAGATGACCGGAATAAGTAGATGACGACACACGCGGTGGACAAGCTGAAATATTATCGTTTAACAATCTGAAGTGACCGAGATGTCTGTGCAAACATTTTGGCTCCACTGAGTTTTCATTTGTTGTGCAGCACAACATCTGTTGTGTAAAACCAGCCATGCATTCATACTTCTGAGCATGTGTGTGTTTAATAATGATGAATTCATCTCAGGGAAGGTCTGCTGTATGTCATTGTTTCGGCAGACGGTGGTGTCGGCTTTTTTCGAGTTCAGAGTCGCTAGATGAGCTCGAAAAATACATCAGTGCCTGTCAGAAATTTTTAACAGGCCAACTCTTCAATCCAAACAAAATGTTACGCTGACGACTACGGCCGCCGTGCTCGGTGTTGTCCTTGTCGACCACAACCTCAGAGACAGACTGGACTGATAAATTTATGGGTAGATGCAACTGTGTGTCTCCGTGATATTCTGCCATCACAGCGGTGCTCCCAAGGCAGACCAAAGTATTTCCTCGAACGGCCTAACTTTGCGGTGACTCTTCCCTCTGAAGGCACGACTGGACAGGCAGCGGTTTTCCTTTAATTTGTCACCCGTCTGTAAGGTGTCTCATATAAAGAGCTAAAGCCATATCTGGTATAAAGAGATAAAGGCTCTGATTACAGCCTGGCACATGTCCAGCAGCTATCACTTCTCTCCATCATCATTTCCTGGCCTTCCACCAATGCACAGAGACTCCTGCTACAAGACGTGTATAAAGCAATGTGTGTGGGGTAGCGCGTGTCCTGATTTACACACTTAGCCCAATTCAAAATGCAGAAACAGTGAGTGCTTAATGTTAATAATAATCCCTCCTCCGGTGTGATTTTTAGCTGCATTTATAACGTCCTGTTTTCCAACAGAAACCCCATTTTCTATTCGCGCCGCAGTTACCATACATCCATATTCTGCTGAAGCCTGCGTTTCTTATCGGATGTCAAGAAGTCTTATTACGAGCGAGACAATTACTGCAGTGATTCGTTTTTCACAGTGAATGACCAACACTCAGCATGCAACTCTCATTCTCTCAGCCAGCGCGCGTACATCGCTTTCTGCATTTTTGTTTGTATTTCTAAGCACTCGTCCTTCCTGCTGAGAAACCAACAGCTGGAGGATACAGGCCAGTGCTTTTTAACGGCTCGCTTTTTAAGTGATGATAGAATAATCATGCTACTTAAGTTTTTTTTTTTTTTTAATATGAATCTCTTCTGGGTGCCAAAGCAATTGGCACGCTGTGCTGATAAGAACTATTTATTCTATACTGGAAAGTGGACTCACCGTTCCTCTGGAGTGTCCACATGGAAGGTCCTTTCAATAACAGTGGTCCACTGTAGACATCGGATGATGAACGTGTTGGGCTTCGGCCTCTCGGTTTTCATCAGCTGGCATTCTGTAACGAGGGGAACCGACGAGAGGAGTGAGGAAAGAGATACGACTTGGCGCTTAAAGCCTCCACACAGACTGCACCGTTAGTGAAAAATCTAATGAAGGAAAATCCTGACCTACAATCAAGAGCATATTTTGTGTATGTAGTGAGGTCAGGTTGGCCAGCTGCAGGGGACTGGTACTGTTTGATAAACAGGGCAGGTTGAAACAAATGGTTGTTAGCAGAGGGGAAGCAAAGAGAACGGGCGAAAGCAAGACAAATGAGAGAGAGCGAGACATGAAAGATGAACTGAACATGGACAGCTTGCCTATAAACAGCACACAGGTCTGCGACACCAGATGTTTCTCTATATGAGAATGGACTCCACTATTTTTGAACGCGTCTCTGCTCATATTGAGTGGAGGTGATCTCTTCGCCTGGCTCATTGTCGCAGCGGACAGCGAGGAAAATAGCTGGAAGACAGGTGAAACGCTGTAGCAGCCTCGGCCTTCAGCTAATCACGAGGGTTCTCAGCTGGCCAATTCCAGCCGCCAGCAAACAGCACCGCGGCCTACATTTGGTCCCGAAGGTTAATGGCGACGGCGCAGATGTCGTGGGGTGCACGCTCTACCTGGGCAGTAGACGAAAATTAGAGGCGCCCGCTGTGAGCAGAAAAACAAGGTCACAGCAGCCGGAATGTGACACCTCAGGAGGAGCAGAAGCTGAGCCGACAGCATTGTTTGTTTTGCCACGTAGGATCACAGATGACGAGCTTTGCTTGAAGCAAGAGCCGCTATGCAGAGCGAGCATGCCAATTAAACAACCCAGAAGCTGCAAATTCCGCCGCTCGTGCCGTGCTTTAGCTTTCTCGGGTCCAAAATAGGGTTGAGAGGGTGCCAAGCACAGAAAACATCAGGAGACAAACATGGCAATTGCTTCGCTGCGAATTAGGACCGAGCAGCATCGAAAGATTTTGAAGGAACAAAATCGCATGGAAGTATTCAAAATACTGATATTTGTGCTATGACGAAGTAACGACTATAAAATGAATATTACACAAATGTTTAAAGGATCTAATGCAAAAACGCAGGAATAGCCCAAGGTAATAATATACGAAATAATACTAAATGTTATAAAACTGAACATTTATAACGTTGAGCAATGAATTGAAATTGCACAAAATTTGTCATATGTTGCAATCATGGATAGAAAAGACTAATTGGGGAATATTGATCGCACTGCCTGGTGGGCAGATGTAGATCTGGTCAGAGTGTGTGCGCGCGCGTGTGTGTGTGTGTGTCCGAGCGGTCCGGAGGCGGATGGGCAGGGTGGGGAGAGACAGCGCATTAGACTATGAGCCTCCCACAACCACCTGGCTTCCCAGCTTTCTGCAACAGATGTGGCAATCCGCTCCCCTGCCAAGCAGCCTGGGCCGCATGTATGGCCACTCCTCTCTCTTCCAGGCTTTAGATTAAAACCTGGCCGCGCCTCCTGACGGATGGGAGGATGAGGGACAGAGGCTCACTCGATGCGTCCTGGAGCCAGCTCTCTGGGCCCATTACCCAGCATGCCATTGAGGCGCATGTGCACGTGCGCCGTGCGTATTTCTAGAGGTTACCAATGAGTTTACTTCACCAGATGCTCGCAGAGAACTACTGCACCACGAATGAATAAATATTCATAATCAGAATATTTAATTTTCTGAGTTGAATAGATCTCACACACAACACTTGCCTCACATCAAACTGTAATAAGTATACGCTGGAGTACGTTGCATCGTTATTAATTATGCTTTTCTTATACAGGTGTGTTAAGTGCAAAATCGTAAGAAATGATTCACATTGGCACACACATGGAAGCAGGATGAATTTATGGGATTACTGAATCTCCAGATCAGTAACATACAATAAGTTTTAGTCCTGTCAGCATCCTGAGAGGCGAGAGCTAGGACACACAAAACAACCAAACGCCTCACATAGTGTTCACTTACTAGCAACTGAGAAGTTATTGAGGGGGTAGGGGAGGTCCGCGTCCTGTGGCTTCTCCTTGTACCCGATGAAGGAGCCATCAGTTTTTAGTAGAAAGTAGCGTGGTCTCCAATTCTTGATATATTCACCTGTTAAAAGAAAAAAAAAAAAAAAAAAGAAAAAAAAAAGATGGTCATCAACAACGATGAAAAAAAAAAAAGTACTAAAAAGAAACGCAAACTGTGGCTGATGCATTCAGATCCTGAAACCAGGCCAATCTGCTGTATGTGATTCTACTGAAAAAAAAATGGTCTACCATAAAACTTCCCTGTAAAGAAAGAATAATCATGTGAAGCACGGGCAGCCCACACAAGGGTAGGCTAAAATAAACAAAGTCAGCTAGTAATGGCAGCTGTCCTTCTGATGCTTTCAAACCGCCGTTCAAACACTGGGATCAGATCATTAACAAGTGTACCACCTCGGAGCTGCAGGTCAGCTCGAGCGTCATCTGGCTGAATTCAAGGGCAGATGTTAGAGTGGCCCTCACTGCGGTGACACTGGGGTACGCAGGGTGGGCGAGGGGAGGGAAAAAAAGGCCTGTAGGATCAGCTAGCTGCTACAGGGGGTGATTCTGAAACCTTTAACCCCTCAAGGCTTAAGCGAAAACACAACATCTGCTGAGCAGCTGCTCTGATTGTATTAGCATGGAAAACTTCTGGTGCAACAGCCTGCACTATCTAATAATCAACAGCAGGATTACAAGAGCGTCAACATCAGCATGTAGGGGAGGGCAGGCCTATTGCACGCGCACACGCACCCACACATACACACACACACGTTCTCCCAAGCACCAACACTTTATTGCACATTAAATAGATCTGTTGTGTGGCATGTGGTACTTAGAATGATGTGTTAAGGCTAATTTATCAGAAGCACCACGCATATTTACACCTCATCAGATGAAGATTTGGCGGATAAGTTAGGCTTAGATGTCAAACCAGCACAGGTGGTACATAAATATAACTCAGATAAGCACTTTTTCCTGCAGGACATCAAGCGTAAGGTTTCTGTAACAAACAAACAAAAAAAAAAAAAAAAAAAAAAAAGGGAAAACATCAGCAGCTGGTGGTGTTCTAAAATACAGAAAGGCCTTGTCAGTACACAACTGGTACTAAAGGGTTTATTAAAGGTTTTTTTTCCCCCCATCCTGCTTATAGTTGTAGGCTGGACCTCGATTTCACCATTAAATGTATTCTATATTTTCAGCCAGTTTATTACAAAAGGTCATGCTTGGACAAAGAGCAACGCAGTCTTTCTTCATGTGATAAATAAGACATTTGGTAAGGAGGCAGGGTCACACAACACAATCAAACCGAGCTGTTGTAACGCTCCTGAGTGGTGCAACACAAAAACGGTCGCCTTATCGTCATCCGGAGATCGCGAGTTCAAACCTCTCGTGCTCAGTGGGAGGGGGGGATGGCACGCTCGCTCTTCCCGCCAATAGCAGGAACGCTAGCCAATAGTGGGCATCTGTGACCATGTGTATGCTGAAGAGGGTAGATAGCGCTTTCCTCTGTGTGTTACACTGCCATGTGACACAGCAGTTTGGAAAAACGCGGTGGCTAGCTTCACACGTCTCTGAGGAAGAGCCTGATAGGTCGTATGACCGGGGAGAGCTGGCCGGTGGGTGATCAAATCAGGGAGAAAAATTAAGGAGGGAAAACTTCTTTTCAGAGCACACTAAGGTACTGAACAATGAAGTGTGGCAGCAAGAACCGTCCCGGATTAATGTGAAGTCGTATATCTAACTAAAATGAACTAAAGCCAACCTGAACAGCTTACAAGCCGAATCTAACTAGCGATCACTAACTGAAATCATCATATCTGAAATGAACTAAACTAAACCAGGCTGAAGGTGCTCCATAACGAGGCACTGCTAAAACTCGCTTTAATTGTTGGGTACCAAGATATTTATGTGTAGATGAACACAAGCATTTGTGCATCATATATGTACACATTTCTATACCATTTTCCAGATCTAAAATCCTACACAGGGAGATTTTTTTGTAACACTGTATTTCCCTGTACATTTTCTTCATTCTTTAATACCCGTCGTGCAGCGCACCTTGTGCACGGAAATGCATGGCTGGACAAATCATCAACTTATTAGCAAACCCACTGGGCAAGTTAAAAGTGCAAATTTGCTTACCCTGTCCCTTGTTATGCTGCCCAGGAGCCCAATTAACCAGGCTAAACATAACTTAACTCAAATGTATAAAGGAGCCAATTAAGTGCATTAATACAAACCGTGGTGTTGACGCACATAAAAAAAAAAAAAAAAACACAATTCTGGAAATAATGGCCAACATTCATTCAAGATCATTAATAAGGCTAGAAAAAAAAAAAACTAGTCCCAGACCATGTCCTTAGTTCATGTGTGTAGAGCAGTAGGTTGCGGGATGCGGAAAAAGAGCAGCGAAATCGTAAAACCAGTACATCATACTGAGGTATAAACTACAAGTAAGGATGGAGGAAAGAACAAAGTAGGCACCTTGACTTTATCAGAGCAGGTTGCTGCTGCTGTCATGGCAAAAGCCCAATCCGTTATGGCCCCCGACGACCTCCACAGCTACAGCCGTAATATTCATATTAAGTGACTTATGCTTGATAAATCATCAGTTTAAATCAGTTTCTGTCAGGTGAAAAATTTTCACTCAGTCCTTTGTCCATCACCATAACTAAGAAATAAATGCTAGTTTCCCATATTCATGTTAAACTATCTAAAGTGCCTTCAATCTGCAGTATCTAACCTCGAATCTGCACCGGCAGAGTTTTATGGCCTCAAATCTTATCTATTAAGACAGACAATCTGGTTAGCCACGTGAGCGCAGAAGCCCGAGAATCCCCAGACGTGTGCTTTCTGATTCTAAACTCCTGGTAATTAGGCGCTATCTCCAGCAAGTGACACACAGGCCTCTGTGACAGCTCTGATCACTTTTTTTTCCATCAGAGGAGGAAATAAACAACATGTTCTATTTGTAACATCCACTTAAAGCATAATGACACCAGCTTCTCTTAATTAACACATCAGAGAAAAACACCTGCTCATGTTAATTTGAGGAGACGGAGGTCTTTGCCGCTATGCCTCCATCAGGCGGCGGAGTCGACGGGTAGGAGGGAGCAGCTGAACAGAGACAGCCGAAAAAGAGAAGGAATGAGGGGGAAAGAGAGAGAGAGAGAGAGAGAGAGAGAGAGATAGAAGTGGAAGGGTGTGAGCTGATGGAAGAACAAAGTCTCTGTCTCGCAGCTTGTCACACAAACGTTATCTAAAATGACAGAATATAAGTTGACTGATCAGCAAAGGAAAGAAAATAAATGTTGCAAGCTGGACACCGATCCACTTGCCTTCACAGCTACAATACGAACTTAAAATTACCCGGCACGTCTTTAAACGGAACCAAAATTTGCAGGAACAATAAAAATATCGACATCTCAGTAGTAAGACGTAGTAGTAGTAGTGCTTCAATAAACACATCATCTACAAAACGTCATAGCATTAAACAGTTCTTCAAATTATTATTAAAATGATTATTATAAGGTTTTATGAGCTTGAGGTTTTCCAAAAATCAGTCTCCATCGCCGCTTTTTCACACAAGCGAGCCTGTATTACACGCTGTGCGCGAGTGTGTGTGTGTGTGCGAGAGGATGAATGCTTTCCAATCCGATTTGAGCAAATAAGGAAACTCAAACGACGCCAATTAATAATCTCAAGATCTAAGATTCTGTAAATTCAAATGTAAATTCGGTATATTATTTCTGAAGGTTGTTATTTTGTCATTTAAAGCAATTTAAGGACAATTACGCACCCAGTACACGACACCTAACACAGAGCGACACATATAAGGCGATCGAATGTACTATAATATCACGAAAATGTCAAACGTACATCAAGTACCTTTACAGCACAAGCGGTCGCGTCGTTGTACATTCGGATACATCTCTAAACCTCAAACCGGGAAGCAGGATGAATTACCCGAGGCACTGATCAACTGTGTTAACTGGTTTAGCTGGAAGTCACCGAGGTGCTAAAGTGGATAAAGGGGCAACAGAAGGGTGCACAAAGTGTAAACCGAGTTCTACCCAGTTCCTCGCCCTGCCTCCTACAGCCTGGTGTCCTTCAAATCCAACTCGCTCGAAGAGTTAGTCTGGCATGCAGCACAGAGGCTCACATGCACAGCTTTTCAGACACCTGAACAAATTGACCGGCTAGATTTTCTCGTTACCGGATGCGCCCGGAAGATTCGAGGCGAGAATCTTCTCGATACCAGGAGCGCCGATGAGTTGGGATCTGTAAATATGCAGCGGAAAAATTCTAATTTCCTGCCACCGTTCTCCCATTAAGTTCTGCGATGTAGACAGCTCCAACTGCACAATTAAAATATCATACTGGGCGCCATTCAATTACAAGCCTAGATTAATTGTTCATTTGTCTGTGGTCTGTGACAGCCGGACGCCTGTGGGACAGGGAGTTGGACGGGCCGCTTCCAGACAGACGCGTTCTTGAGCAAACTCCCCCCCCCCCTCCTCCAACACCACCCGCTCTACAAACTTGCGCAAAACTCTGAAACTCGCTCGCTACTTCCATGATGTTTTGTGCACGATGGAGTATCAGGCAGGCAGGCAGGAGGAAAAGAGCGAGGGGAGGGGGTGGGGGTGGGGGGGAACAAAAGAGAGAAAAAGCACGAACACAAAAAACAAGGCCATTTGTTAATCAGTCCAAACAAGGATTTAATTTAATGCTTTGGCTGGGAGCGCTCTGCTTTGCAGATGGCTTAAAGATGAGCATGTGATGGGTGCTGTGGGAGTGGTGCCTGCCGCGTTCCAGCACACGCTGGGCACTCCAAGCGGCAGCAGCTCGCCTGGGCATGAGTGTCCACAGCCGCTCCAGCGTAGCCCAGGCTCAGGCACGCACCCGCAGACGTGGGCAGCATTATAGCAGAGCTGTTCCTGTGCTAGGTGCGTTCGGTTCAGCGCAGGCTTGCTGTACAACATTTTTGGAGCTGCTTTAGCAAGATGGCAACGCTAGCAGCAACACGGGCCCACTCTTCCTGTCTCTTTCTTTCTCTGACTCATCTGCACACAAATGGAGAGTTAGAATGTTTTACATCCACAACCCTCGGTGATGTCTCTCTAAGCATGGCTGAGATTTCTGCAGAATACTTTAAATGATTTGTTTCTGGCTACAGCTGCTGAAACGTGCTTTCCAAACAACACTAGTTTGCTTCGTTTATTTGCCGCGAGCAAATGTTCCCTCGCTATTACATCAAAGAGCATGATACTCTGGTTCAGGATGCTGGACATCTGTCTTTGGCAGGTACTAAGACTTATTTACATTTCACATGCTTTGTAGAGCAAATCAGGATAGCGAGCACCCCAGGAAATGTATTTATAGCTATACAGAAATATGCAAAAATGCCTTGTGATGAATCATATCAGGAAGCTGATCAGTCAGTCGGAGTAAACTAGAACTTTCTAAAGAACCAGCTTCACTTTAACAAAGGACTGGACAGATGTACAGCAGGACCATTTTCATGCCATATTGATTTTTTTTTTTTTCCTGAAAAAGTGAACAGCGGTGGCTTTTCATGAACATGGAAACCGCACTTTAGCGCTAGAGATGGGGGGAGAGGAGTTCTTCGATGCACTGCAATTCTCCCCTGATGTACCATCAATCCAAGCTTATACACTGGCTTGTGCATGGGTTTTTTTCCCCATTGCAAAATAATGCCTTCTATAGCAAATATTAAAGTTTAAAAAATATAATAAACACTGGAAATACAGCCCACGTAAAGTTTTGTTCATTATGGATGAAACGGGTACATTTTAATAGACAAAATAATAAAGGGACAAAAATCAAGACATGTCAAAATGCATGAAGAAATATTTTATTTTAGAATCACTAGAAACGACTCAAAGCTGAACTGAGATTTCACCTGTAACCAACATAACTCGACTTCTTATTTCACTGAACGCGACCGGCACCAGGACAGAGCCGGAGCCAGACTCACGGTCTCTGCTTAGCTCGACCGGAAAGAGGCTACAGCCGAGAAGTTTTCAAGTGCAATTTCAAGGCTCGGCTAAGACGGAGCGGTCAAACTGCCGACGCTTAGTGGTGGGGATGTGCCGTGTTTCTGCCCGAATTGTCCGCCAAGCCTTAGGCAGTGATCTGCTTATCCAGAAGAAGGTCGTGTTAGCGGTTAAAGCAGTCAGACACAAAGGGCCCTGGTTCAATTAGTGCACATGGTCCCACGGAGACTCTAGAGAGACGTATTGAGTGAAAAAGTGTGTAGGAATGTCTGGCAGGATGTCTGACGGGAGCAGCAACAGTCCAGCTTAAACAATAAGGCCAGAAATGCTCTCTTGATTAAAAAAAAAAAAAAAAAAAAAAAAAAAAAAAAAAAGGGCCGGCAACAACAAAAAACACTCGGCTGTTTGAGTGGGATTACATTCATTATGATCAATGCGACGAACAAGTGGGCTTAAGAACAGAATACTCTGGGATCTAGACACACACATTCCGTATTAATGTGTGTGTCCTCTCTGTCTCGCTGAAGCCGTGGCTCTGACAAAAGGTTCTCAGACAACTTATGTCCAGAGCGGATTCAAGCCAATCCACTTAGCCTGTATTAGTGTCATTAACACACTGCAACAACAGGCCTCTCTGTCTGTCTGTGTGTGTGTGTGTGTGTGTGTGTGTGTGTGTGTGTGTGTGTGTGTGTGTGTGTGTGTGTGTG
>JAQQZR010000038.1:17934308-17949563 GCA_030068235.1 Notoglanidium macrostoma | reverse complement strand
CACACACACACACACACACACACACACACACACACACACACACACACACACAGAGAGAGAGAGAGAGAGAGAGAGAGTCAGACAGACAGACAGAGAGAAAAAGAGATATTTGGGGGTGTTCAAGAACATTCCAGTGTGACTGAAACAGCAGCAATGTTCCTGTCTTTCTCTTTCTCGCTCTTTTTTCCCCTTTTGACTGGGGTATTGGGGTTTGCAAGGCTCCAAGGTTATTTCACCCATTAATGGTCATGAGACACCTCAAATACAGTGTCCTAAAATACACACCCCCAGTCCAGGTCTGCTATCTGCTGGGATTGTCATCGAAGTCATCATTAATTCATGCCATTTGGACAGTCTCACAAGGTGACTTACACATGTTACTGTACTCTGTCCCATGTATAATGCAAGCAGGCAGGAGACACGGGCTCCAGGTGTCTCAACGTAACGTGCTTTTAAAAAAAAAAAGACGAGAGAGACTTTTTCACTCAAAGTTCTGCTCCAAATCTAAAAATATATTCCAGCAGGCTCATAGCAGGTGGAGTGATGCACAGCCAACCGAGTAGTGCTAAAGTAGAAAAGTAAATGTCCAGTCCAATCCTAATGACCCAGTCAAACGCTTGCTCGATGAGTTTCTGTATTATTACAGTCACTATCTTAATAAGCGGCATGTAACTGTAATGCAGCTTTTCCTGCAGTTTTACACCTCACTGTTATCCCAGTACAAGGGTACAACACATCACTCAAGAAAGCAACCAAAAACATGAAGGATTTTCTTTTTATCCGTTTTCGCTCCACACTAGGTTACTAATATAAGACCAAATTCATTGAGTCGACACTGCCAACACCACCTCTCGCACCTCTTTGTCTTCACTTATTATGGATTACGTTTGAAACTACAGGGTGTAGCAAAAGTCTGGATCCATACGCATTTCTCCTTCAATTTCTTTCAGATATTTACATATCTGCACGTAGCATCAGTTCCGATACATAAAGAAAAATTCAGCGCATACACACGTGTCATGACGTCCAAAGCGGACAATTTCAGCATCTGATGTAATATCTGTATTTAAATAGACAACTGCCCATGAATGCAGACTTTTGGGACGCCCTGTATATTTAGATTTAACTAAACTAATTCTTTTTGTATTTGGGTCAAAGATCGATATGCAGACGGTTTCTTTAGTTTTCTCTTAATATGACTTTCCCCTGTGAGATAAACAGGAAATTATAATTAAAAGTTATATAATACTTATGCATTTGGATCGTTAGGTCTGCAAATTGAACAGCATTTCAGACACACAAAAAATAAGAGAATAATTTTGTCAGTAGTTCTATAAACATGCAACAATAATGCTCACGACTGGGTTTTTTTTTTTTTAGGGTTTTATCATTTTGCAGTCATTTCTAAGGATGTGCTACTGCTACTAATCCAGATTGGTGAGTCGAATGAAACCCTTTTTTTGGGATTGTTTATTGCAAACAGGGGTCACATAAGTGGAGTTGGACCAGTACAGTAGTATTTGTACTTTTGCAACTGCATGTTTAATGTACTGTTTCTCTAAATGATGTTGCGCTTTTAAAGTCGTCATGTGACTCATCCTTGTATAACTGTTTTTTAACCAGTTTCTCAAACCCATCCTGACCCTGCCTGAATCAGACATCCCTCTTGTCCAAATGTTATTGTCCACCTGGGAAATGCTATTAGCTGCGTTTCCACAGGGGAGGGACTAGACAGTAGGGGTCACTCTGTCCCCTGTCCAAAAAGAAGGATACTAAGGCATTCACACAGCACACATAAGCGTCATGTGATCAGCGTTCTCCTCCAAGTACACTCAGGCTCGGGGCTAGATGTCTTTGCACAGAGCATCAAAACCAATGCCGATACGGACAAATATTAATTTTACACACAAACCTTGTGGAGTTTAGGCAACTGATCAGTGGCAGCAAATTCAAGCTCAGTCTTTCTTGGATCATATGTCCAAAAGCATGATGCTAATGTAGCAGGAGAAAGGTTAAAAGCTGATGAAATTCGGCGTAAGAAAGAGAGTCTGCGTTTGGAGTAAACGCCTTATGCTGTAGTTTCTCAAGCAGCAGCAGGAGGGGACGAGGGCTTGCTGTGACTGGGGCTAAATATATCCACGGCCAACTGCGGCGGAGTTCATTAAAAGGGGAGCCTTACAGGGACAATGGGCCCGAAACACAGAGGCTCGCTAAGGCGGGTCTCGAACAACAGGCAGGGCTGAAGAGAGCTGGAGCTGCACCATCAGGCCAGTGGTGAACAGGTGCACGACTCCCTGAACACACTCTCACGGACCTCGGCTCCTCTCAATGGCCATTATAGGCGAGGCGCAGGGGCCGGCGTTATTATTTATTCAGCAGTGCATCCACCAGGGCAGGCTGCTGCGCTGGGAGGCAGCTGGCGTCGGGGGGGGATGGAGGAGCCCCTCGTCTCTATTGTCCGACCTGCCCCCTCACCGCACACCCATTTCCAGAGTGGCCTTTGTGCGCCGTCATAGGCTCTAATATTATTATAGTAGCCAATCACCTCTGACAGATGCACACACAAGCATACACACGCAGCCCACGCTGAAGTAAACAAATGTGTTGCCTTGTAATATTCACCCCCCTCCCAATATACCCCTTGCGGTCAATTTATTTCTCCCCCCCACACATGCGCGTGCGCGCGCACACACACACACACACACACACACACACACACACACAGAACAGGTTAAAGCTAATACAGCCACCAGACTGGGTCAACTTCATTCAAGCAGGCCCATTCATTCAGATCAATGGGGCCTGGACAGATATGGCACTTGAACTCACAAACTGCTGTCTTTCCACTGAGCTGCTGTTTTTGATGTAGTGGCTCTGACTTCCCACAAGCTGGTACCATCTGGACATTACGTGCTGGACTAATGTATAAGTGGAATTTAACTGATGATCCAGGCGTGTCCGGCCTTCGACCTGAAATCACAAACGTAATTCAAGGCAATGCCATATGTATGAAATATCCAATGTTATTTTCCCCCATTACCGATCTGATCAATAGCCATCCTTGAAGGGAACATTAGGTGTGTGTTTTCAGTGTATTTGAGGGTAAATAAGAGCATCAAGAGCGTGCAAGAGAATGGATTTGGTGCAGGCAGCGATGCTCTTCGCTTTTCTTTTAATTACTGTTGGCAAGCTCCTTACCAAAAAATTAATAAATAAAGAGCTTTATCCTCTTGACAGCTTACACAATGCTGCTTTAATTCACAAACACATATGACACATATTACAGACGGAAAACAAGAGCAGCCATTTAGCATGTCGGCAAATGAGGAAAAATACATCGGAGGCAAAAAGAACTACGGATTTTGCTCGTGTTAGCTGTAATGTGCATTAAGGAGGAAATGGAATTGGCAGACAAGCGCAATAGAGGAGAAAGGGGAGGGGGAGGGGCAACATCTGAGTCATCAGTTACCATCCTTGTGATGATGTTTATGGCTGTTGATTAATAAGTTACTACAGCGTGCCCGGTGACGCTCCTCAGAGCCTGGGTCTTAATAAAAAGGGCTGCGCCGCAGTCGTGAGAAAGAAAAGAGCAACGCGCCGTGCTGATGCCACTGTTGCCGCTGCGTTTCACCAGAGTGGGCCGTCATCCCATTCTTGACTCGACGTCGGTTCAGCACTAACTCCTGCTGAAATTGGCATGGTCTGGAAGGTAGAGTTTGGGTGTGTGCATCCTTCTCATTTACTCAAACCCAGACGCACATACACACAAACAGGCACACACCGAGTCTCCTCCCTCAGAAGTAATGAGAGCAGTAGCAACAGCAGCCTGGCACGGAGTCTCAAGTTCCAGTCATTATGCTGTGTGACATCTGCACATGTTCATGTCTCTGTCTTTCTCGTTCTCTCTCTCTCTCTCTCTCACTCTTTCCCTCCCTCCCACCTCTTCTATCCACCTCAAAAGCACTTTAATACCCAGCTATAGCTGCACCACACACACATATACTCTTTTCTTGACGGCAGATGGCAAGTCAACAATCGTCTCCAACACTAGCGATGCCTCGCCACCCAATCAGTAGCCTCCTACACACACGCGCGCGCACACACACTGTCTGTCCCAGTGTCGGCCCCCACAGCACCATCTCTACAGCGACATGATAATAACCTCTTTGTTCGTCCACTACAATACAGCTGCGTAAGCCAGGCAAGTGCAAGGGCCCCAATGCTAAATCACATGTGCGCCGTACACACGCACACACACTCTCTCACACCCCTCTGGTGCAGAGCTGACAGAAGGAGTGTGTGGTGCAGAGGAGGCAGTGGCTGTTGCACAGCTGTGCAGCCAGCAACTCTCCAAGAAGAGAGACGTATGTGCGGAATGAGAGTCCGGAACTAGAAAGTCTCCCTCGGTACTCGGTCAAACTGCTCATCGGCGTGTTCCCTACAGCTCTGACCCCAGCGCTACAGAACAACAAGCGCAGTCAGTATGAGGACTCATCATTCATCATTTCGCATACAGTACAGTATGCCAACTTACACACACATTCCTAAACTGAATGTCACACACACACACAAATGACTTTTTCTCCACATGCAGCCTCTCTCTCTCTCTCTGCTCTCCATCACGCTGCAGTGGTGAGTAGTGGCAGGCTCCCAGCATGCCGTGGTGCAGCCGTGCTGAGGCGTTGATGGATGTGGCGGCAGGGTGAGGAGAAGAGAAGAGGAGGTTAGTGTGTGCGAGTCTCAGCTCTGTGCGCACACAACCCCTGCCACATCCCAAACCTCTCCATGCTGAAGTGCGCCACGTATGACGCTGCTGCTCACAGAATAAACCCGACCGACGCAAAACCCAATGCAAAGAAGCTTTAGTAAGCTGTTTGGCTGTCGGGAAGAAAGTCCCTGTTCAAAATGTACCACATGTGGTGGGTTCTTAATTAAGCTCTGAACCGCAAGTTGTGAAAAGAGCTACTGCCATTATTGCAACTTTTTTAATGTCTCATTATTTTTGACTGAATAAGGGACTTGCATGGTATTGGTTTTCCCCCGCTTGCGATTTACCATTTAAAAAAAAAATCGAAATAAACAATTTAGAAGTCCAGAACTAATAAACCAAAAAAAAAAAAAAACCATTTCAGGTTTCAGAAGAGTACAGGAGGGCGTAATAATGTGACCAGCCATGTAGTCAGGAGCTGCTTGCCGGCAGCAGTAACTGTAACAACTCGGTGGATTCTGGAGTTGCGCAATTAACAGGTTTAAAAAAAAACAAAAAAAAAAAACAGTATATTTTCCATATAATCATTTTACAATTCAGCGGTCTAATGTCCACATGGCTAATACTTTTCACTGCTGCTCAAACGGTTTGAATGTGTCTGAGTGCTGACCGGCGCCGCAGAGCAAAAAAAAAAAAAAAAAAAAAAAACCTCGGCGTATTTAATGACTTTCTAATTATCACCACCATTATGATTATTTAAGTGTTAGCGCTGACACATTGCTGTAGGCCCATTTCATTTTTGGCTTTTTTTCCCCTCTTTCGACCATTTTCGTCTGATATTTTTAATAGCCGTCTAACGGATATAGTTAATAGCTGTTACATATAGAAGTTTCAAATGTTAGCTGTGTCAATCATACAGTAATGGATTTTATTTTCTATTAATGAGAACTATTGCCAGGGCAGCACAGTGGTGCCGTGGTCAGAACTGTCGCCTCACAGTAAGAAAGGTTCGGTGTTCGCCTCGTGCCTGTGGGTTTCCTCTGGGTGCTCCGGTTTCCTCCCACAGCCAAAACTGGCAACTCCAAATTGCCCATAGGTGTGAATGGTGGTTTGTCTCTGGATGGATTGTGTACCTGTCCAGGGTGTACCTGAGGTCAGCTGCGATTGCTCCAGCCTCCATGTGACCCTTAACGGATATGACGGATAAGCCATATAGATGATGGATGGATGGAACACCATTTGCAGAAAGTACAAATAGCTGAAAGCCTGAGAGATGGAGGAAGGGGGCGGAGCTTCCAGGCGATGTCAATTAGTATCCGGGAGTACAAAAACCCTGCACAAACAATTCGATTTGATTCAATTCAATTTTCTTTATATAGAGCCTTTCACAATGGGCATTGTCAAAAAGCGGCTTTATAGAAATCCGGATTAGGATTTAGATTAAGATCCCTAATGAGCAAGCCAGAGGCGACAGTGGCAAGGAAAAAAGAAATCCTTGAGGCGACGTGGGGAGGAAACCTTAAGAGGAACCAGTGTCGAAAGGGAACCCGTCCTCATCTGTGAGACGGAGGATAATGCAATTATGAGTCATTACTCATTCACAGCTGTATGTGTCCAGATTCAAATGTCGATTAGCTCCGCCATTTTATTGGGGGGAGGGGATGCTTTTTTGGTGCACCCTGATGTTACTCAGATGCGTACTAGTAAAAGGTGTACAGGTTGGCAGGTCTGGTAATACACTGTAATCCGAAAAAACATTATTGGACATCATGGCTTTGCAATATAGTTAAATCATTATATTGCAGAAGGATACTTAACTCCATATTTCAAGATATTACAGTATTATTTCTGACAAATTACCTCATTGTGTCAGCTTAATATGCAACGCCACAATTTGTCAATTTCCTGAATATTAGCATAGAACTATTTTGCATGCTTTTCTCATATAGTAGGTAAGCCAGATGTTGCTTCAGTGAGATTCAGATGACGAATATTCCTAAAGAATCTAATTCACGTAAATACATTCAAGTACATTCACATAAAATGACTGCTTTGACCATTCCATCAATTTAAGTATGAGGTGTGCTGCATGTCAAAATAATGAGTTATTAAGTCCGGACAGTAGAATAATAGCTTGGAATAATGATCAAAATAATGACACCCCCCCCCAACTTTTGTACTTAATAAAGACAAACTATGCAATATTGCTATGCTATAACGTTGTCACAGTTAATAACATTCCTACATGGTATTAGAATAGTGCTTCATATAGTACTAACAGGATGATCGCTATAAAAACCGCTTTCCCATATCTATATCTATTCCTCTCAAATATTTTCCCCACCAAATCGACAAACGGCTACATCACAGCGTTTTTCCCTTTGGCCTTGACATCCTCTTTCTGTGGCTAATCTGGTGTAATCTGCATGTTCAGGGGTGCGTATGGAGGGATTTACAGAGTGATGTCTGTGTTCAGACGGGTTCACGCAGATCACAGCCCTTGCCCCGGACCTGTGATTAAAAATGCCGCCGTTCTGTTCCACTCGATCAAGACGCGGTTCTGTGGATCAATCCCATGTGCATTTTTCATCTAGTCATTAATCTACACCATTTAGAACGCCACACTAATAA
This sequence comes from Notoglanidium macrostoma, assembly GCA_030068235.1. NCBI lineage: Eukaryota > Metazoa > Chordata > Actinopteri > Siluriformes > Auchenoglanididae > Notoglanidium > Notoglanidium macrostoma. The sequence goes on along the minus strand of JAQQZR010000038.1, from coordinate 17,942,224 downwards.
GAGCACTAATAGGTCTCCGTCTCGGTATTTTCAGAAACGTGCCCTGATTACATCATCCAACAATGATGCTTGGCAGGTGCAAGGAAAAAAAAGAAAGAAAGAAAGAAAGAAAAAACAACAACGGCGGCTCTAAGCACCATTTTCAGTAGGTGGAATAAATCATAAAATGCTCGCAGAGTGTATAGCATATAGGATGTGCAGCGGAATGAAATCAGGCGGTATCTGTAGCCAAGTAGCAGTAGCAATTTTAGCAGGGAAGCAAGCAGGTGGAAAGTAAGCTGACACCCAACATCTCTGTTTCAGACATGGCTCGGCAGCGTGTTTCTACTGTAATGAGCCAGAAAACTACTGCCCCGTTTCAGTCGGAGCATCAGCGTGACTCTTTTAAAGCTGTTATAGCTGCTTCTCTAAAGCAGGCCCGGATGCTGCCAACCACACACTTGGTGGAGTGTGTACCAGTGCGAGCTCGAGCCAGGCCAGGCCAGCTTATCTGGTAATTTATGGCTGTCTCAAAGAGCAGGCCAGTCATTATGCATACAAGCGGCTGCCTCCACCTTCGCCACGCGCTGGATGCCCCGCACCACCCCGCCTACTCCCCCTCACCATTACCAACAGCAGTAATGAGGGGGATGAGAGCCGCTAATTTGAAAACTTGGACATGGCCAGTGGACCATATGGCAAGCATTTATCCCGTCTGAAAGCCATGCTAACTGTCACTTACATCATTAGGACAAAATTCTACAGTGGTGAATCCTCCTGCTTCTTTTCCCTCACAATTTTTATTTCTTAGAGCCATAACGAGTAACTGTAACGGAATGGCCGTGAGAAGCAAAAAAAACCCCACATTAATTACCCAAACTGTCTCCATAGTTTTTATGTTTGAAATGATTTGGTGATGATGATGATCTTATGTTTACATCTTCACACTCGCATGTCTACCTTAGCAGCACCAGGCTGTGAATAGCTCACATGCTTTGCACTAAAGAGAGGAGCAGGAGTGAAGGCTGGACTTCAGACAGGAAGATGCCTGGTGTCATCTGTGAGGGCCCGGGTCGCAAAGCACGCACGCCAGCTGACAAAGCAGCCATGTGCTCTTTAATGTATATCATTTACTGAGAGGCAAACAGCTGCATACTGCACAGCAACTGCATTCAGCTCTCTCAAAGCAAACCCATTACGGTTGCACAAAAATAGCGTTCTCGGTTTTCACTTCAAGTCAACCCGTCTGTGGCTTGTAGGAATTTTACAGCTCGACAGAAAATCAAACCTCATTACGTGAGATGAGGTTAAAACACTAATATAGACAGTCGGGTCTACTAGTGAAAACGTATTCTTTTCTAACAGGTTTTTTTAATTACACATAAGATTAGCAGGTAATCTTCATAACTCGAGTGAAAAGTAGAATTTTCAATCTAAAGAAATATTAAGAAATTAATTTCAGGATCTTCTAGTCTTCGGTACGTTTCCCTTCGCTTTGATAACAGCGTGCGCTCGGGATCAAATCCACATCGGAGTAACGTGAAAAAGCGCTTCAATGAAAGGAATAAAACTTTGTTTAAAAAAAAAAAATAAACAACAACTTTGCATGATGCAGCTAATATAGTCATTGGCACAAATTTGCTTCAATTTCGTTAAGGACATAGAAATAGTGCAGAATCATGAATATTGAATGTTCGACACATTGAAATTTCCTCTTTTTTTTTTTCTTTACAAAATTTTACAACTTGCTGTTTATTTCCAGGTTTAACTTTAAAAAAAAATTTTTTTTTTTTTTTTTTTTTTTTTTTAATTGAAAACTAATCCCAGTGGTCTCGGACGTTTGGACCCCACTTTACTCATAAAACATTAACAAGAACAGAGTGGAATTACACAAGCTCAGCAAAAAGTTTCATTTAACAACAATGAGCTTGAGCTTTTAAGCTGAGAAGTGGGGAAAAATAAAATAAATAAATAAAGAGACAAAGCGTATACTGAAGGTTGTGAGCAACCGTAAATCATCAGAATAGCTTCAGTGTGTCTGGAACTGTACTAGTGGGATGAACATCATTCTGCCAAACGTTATTACACCGGACAGTTTTGTGCTTTGATGATGGTCGTCGAGAGCGTTGTCCAACACATCTGCCGTAGGTGTTCAACTGGGTTGAGATCTGGTAGATCGTCTTCTTTCGGCTGCTCCTGTCCGTAGTCGCCACAGCAGATCACTAATCACCTGCTCGTCGATTTGGCATGGGTTTACCGCCCTTCCTGACGCAACCCTTCCAATTTATCCGGGCTTGTCACTACGACTGCACTAACTTGTCCACCCCAGTGGCTAGGACCATTCGCAATCAGGAGTAAGGTGAGAACGTGCAAACTCCACACAGAAGGACCCAGGGGTCGAACCTGGGACCTCCTTGCTGTGAGCCGCCTACTGAAGTCCATAACACGAGACTTATTAAATCATTTTCCCACTCATTAAACCATTCAGTCTCCTGTGAATGGGGTATTCCATCCAGCCATCAGGAGTGAAATGTTTCATCACTGGATAAAGGCGATCAGTCAGAATAATGCTGCACGTGATTCTTCCTCTGAAGGTTTAAATGTGACCGGAAGCATACCAGCAAATTACCTCCCATATCACAACAGAACCACCGGTTTGGAATTTATCATGCGCCGTTAGATTTCCATGCATGGTTTCCTCTATTAAATTACAGTGAAAATTCACCGAACCTGCATCTTATTAGCACAACGCACTGCATATTACCCCGTGAGCCGTCATGCAGCAGAAATGCCAGTGAATTTAGAACAATCTTTCCGTTCTTGAAAGTCACCAAGACCTGAGACAGAGGAGTGTTGATTGAAGTCAGAGTGACCATACGGATCTCTCATTTCTGACAGTCTTATGGGAAATGCGTGCGGCTAGTGAATGGACTAAAAATGTGGCTGAAACAGGAAAACATTTCTCCTTCCATTTCTGTAAAGCGGCTGCTGAGATGCTGCACGTTGTGCATTGAACGTTTGGATACGTTCCAAAAGAACGACGCCGCTTCGTTTTACGCAAAGACGACTGATACCGGTTTTCACCCCTGACCTAGCTTGCGTGCATGGCTTTACGGTAGCATGTCCATATGTATACCTAGATCCTTTCCCCTTTGACCCAGTTCTCCCCCTCCCGGTGTGTGCGGTGTGACCCGCTCAGGGGTTTCCCCTCATCCTCCAATCGAATTGGAGGGTCAACGCTACTATTCACTGCGCTGGAATTATGGGTCACATTGAGTACAAGTATAAGCAGCGCTAACCTAAGTCGTTAGTGTAACATGCACAGGAGCTCATCCACACTCTCTACTACAACGCAGGCGCTTACTCAACAAGTCAGTGAATTAATAATGCTTGTAATGACGACAGAATCTGGAAGGCTGTCTCATCAGCTGAGAACATATTTCCATTACACACCGAGATAAAATGTCAGAGATAACATGTCTATATTAACACTGTAGACTACCTGTACTTGGGATTTAGGTCGGTACAAGCAGTTTAATAGCGGATTGGGGAAATTGAGACATTTTATTTATTAACGCTGTCATAATAAAGCACTTTCTGCTTAAAAAAAATAAAATAAACAGAATACACAGGCACACGGAGTATAAAAGAGATTTACAGGAACATTAATGTTGGGAGTGCGTGCACTGACCAATCGCACATATTGATGCGGAATGATAAATCAATGTTAAACAGAGGTGCAATTATGTGCTTAAACACCTCGGTGTCCACATTAATCATAATCACGTAAGCGCTGAAAAGAATCTGAGCAGCCATATCCCTGACTTCACATAAGAATGTGGGCAGTTTGCCAGAAACACATTAAATCCCACAACAATCATTTACAATTGAAAATTTCCTTTCCTCCTGTAGCAACGTGTTTTAAACGTGTTGTTTTTTTGTTTTGGTTTTTTTTTTGTCTGGGAAGATCGGCGCTGGAGAGATCAGCTTAAATCATACAATATTTTGGTAAACATAAAATTTCCTGCCAACAACGTGATGATCAGCTCCACTCGTCCCAAATATCCTCACAGTGTCTCTTCGTACGAGATCAACCGCGAACCTGCAAAAATTAATCTGTCGCTTGCTGATAAATTCTTAGTTCTCAGTAAGGCCCCAGGCTGAAAGACGGAGCCCTGTTCTTCGTTCTGCTGCTGAAATTAGCCTGCTCCTAACGCAGCCTGGATTAGCCACCTCTTTGTGCTCTTTATACAGACTACTTTACTGAAGGCTAAAAACAGATTCCACTCTCCTAATCTAACCCATCCACACTGCACCCTTTTAATCCCTGGAATTAGTCTAGCATTTCCTCTTCAGTCGTGCACTGCCACGGCTGCTTCTCTGCACAGTGAATAGCCAGAGGACAGAGTGACGTCTCACCTGAGATCAGCTGTTTTAAAAAAAATAATAAAAAAGGGAGCTTCCTCCTAATCTCGGCTGTTTTGACGCTCATGGCAAAGTTAAACACGCATCAGCTATTAATAATTTTTAGGTAGACGCATCTGTCCATCTTAAACTGACTGCCTACAATCCAAGACGTGTGTAAGAATAGACTTCCCACAAAAACACATTAGATATTAAAAATACTAGACTTCGCACAGAAGAACAAAGTTCACTGAGCTATGAGCTGCTGTCGGTTTGGAACGGAAGAACAGAAACAGACGGCCAGCTCTCACTTAAACGGTCTTTAGTCTGCAGCTGTTTCCTAATCATCTCCCTGAGGAGGGAGTGCAAGACAAGCCAACGCCCAGAGCCACAGCAAGAGGGCAGCATGAGTCTCTCCCTTCTCTCACCAACACCAACTTCAGCCGTCTCCTCGTCTAACTTGCTGGGAATAACTAGCTTTGATATGCTCCTTATTAAAGGACTAAACAGATCCCAGATCAGATCCATTTTGCTCCTCTTTCACACTGTGCGTCAAAGCCAGCAGGTCAAAGTCCTAAGCGTCTGAAAGCCATACTGCCATAACCTCATTAATCTCCGTTCTTCGATTATAGGACAGAGAAAGAAGAGCGCGTGAGGGAGGAGGTGTCAACAGACAACAAAAGCCGGGAATGGCGCAGCCTCTCTGGTGTGAGCCAGATGACCAGATCTTTCTTTGCTCCAGTCAGGCCGCGAGACGGATCAGCGGGAAGTCTGGGTGAGAACAGCGAAAGGCTGGAAGCCTAGTCCCCTACACACTCCTCCCTACGCATAGGCTTTGACTACAGCAGTCATCTAGTGAGCCCACAACAAACAGGTGTTCCGTTTCACACACGCACACACCCACACACACACACACCGGCACACACCCACACCCCCCTCACCCAGAGAGCAAACTGTTGGGGAGGCCACTCTGTAGGCAGCTGCAGCTATAATTATCCAGAGGGCTGTGGCGGCAAGTGCGGCAGAGGCTTTGTGTGAAAAAGTTTGGCTAAAGGAAGCAATGAGGAGAGGAGGATGTGAATTATTTATGGGAGGCCATCATGTGGGAGGGAAACGATACCCACAAAGAACTGCATGGCCAGCAGATGCATGCACACACACGATACAAAAAGGTGAACAAGTTTGCTCATTCACCCATACACACGTGCTAAAAATGTGCGTATGCGTGTTTACAGTGGTTCTGTGAATACCAGGTAACCAGAGGCGATGGAAATCACTTGGATAACTTCTCACGCATACCGACACTTGGAATGATGTCACAACTTGACGTTACGATGCATCTGATATACTACTGCAGTAACACTATTCCACCTTCTTCTCACCTTGCAGGCATGTCACGCCCTATTGCGCAACTTGAAACTACACAATATGGCCAAAAATACAGAAACGCTTTGACCATCACACTCTTGCGCGGTTCTTCTTTAAACTGTTGTCACAAAGTGTGAAGCACGCAGTAGTATAGTACGTCTCTGTATGCTGTAGCATTACCATTCCCCTTCACTGAAACTGAACAAGACCTGTTCCAGCATGACGATGCTCCTGTGCACAAAGCGAGCTCCATGAAGACGGGGTTTGCCAAATCTGGTGTGGAAGAACTGGAGTAACCTGCACGGAGCCCTGACCTCAACCCCACTGAACACCTTTGGGATGAACTGGAATGTTGCCTGTGTACTCAACGAACATCAGTGTCTGATTTTACTAATGCTCTTGTGCCTGAATGAGCACAAATCTCCATAGCAACATGCCAACTTCTAGTAGAAAGCCACAAGAGTGGAGGTATAGTTATAACAGCAAAGGAGGCTAAATGTGGAATGGGATGTTCAACAAGCACATACGGGTGTGATGGTCAGGCGTCCACATACTTTTGTTCATATAATGTTTAGTCACAGCTAACATATCCTTTAATCTCTTTATCGCCGAGGTGAGTGACCTTCATACATCTGCGCTACTAGCTCGAGCTGGGCTCCCTCGTTATCTCACTAGACTTGTTATTTATCACTGCTGTGCGTTGTGCAAGTCAAGTATGAACACTTGACACACATACATTTCTCCATACCTGCGTCAGTCGCTCTTTACAGTGGGACATGCCCCCTTCGGCTTTGTCAGATGGAAACAGCTTCAATCCTTTGGGAACTTGATGAGAAGGTTCCAGGGAATGACAACGGTATTTACATCATACAGTCACACTATGACTTTGGTGAAGGTCTTGGCATGCCTGCACAAGCGCATCAGAAGGTATCCAAATCATTCTCACCACCCGGGTTAGTTAGCAGGTCCCTAAAACTTAGCAGAGGAGCAGGACAGCTAGTAGCGCTAAAATCGCCATGTGAAATGTAGCGCAGCGTGTTCTCCCTCTGCGACTGTCAGGCCCGACTCGTCTGAGCAGTAGCGGGAACCTGGCTTTCCCCTTCCGCTCGCAGTCCCTGGCAGCTCAGTGATATAGAACAGAAGAGTCAGTACAGCGCAGTCCCGCACCAAGAAAAGGCTGTCCCGCATTCACTGCGTCTGCTGCTACTATAACCTCTGAGCTTATACAGACAGGACGCAACACTTCACACAATCCACACTGCAAAGATCAGTTCTGTTCAGCACAGTAATGCAGTAGTAATAAAATAGGACGTGAGACAGCGATCAAATGACATTTGTACTTATTCTGGAATCACATACTATGCAACTACAGGCTAAACAACGACAAAATCATTGTAGAGAATGGTTTTAATTATAGTTCTGCGTGCGCACGCGTGTGTGTGAGTGTGTGTGTGTGTTTCTATGGCAGCAGCAGGACTTACTGGCATTACGTTGTGACAGACAGGGCATATAGAGCTAATGTGGACTAAAATGAAAACGCGTTTTCCATGAGACACGTGAAACGGCTGACTAAATATATCCCAGAATCCCTTCTGGTGTGAACTAACCTTTGTTGTTTTTTTCCTGAGGGATATAAGGAGCAGCTTCGAGCATTGCTAGTGATGTATTATACACTAATATTTTACTACTCGAGCCACAGGGTCGTTCCTCCATGAGGGCTACTGATACAAAGCTTGTGTTTCATCACCATGACGGTGTAAAAGATGAGTAAACGTGACTTACCTGGTGGTGGTGGTTCGTGGCGGGGAGGCAGAAACGTGAAAAAGAAGAAAGAAAAATATTTTAATATTTAATTTGGCAGGAACAAATGACCTGTGCAAGTACACAGCACTATAAGCTTATTAAGACCGATCATGCTTATGTTGTGGCGACCGATTAATGAAAAACTGACGATTATTATAATTAGACAAATATAATCATGTTTACACACATGAATGCAGAACAATTCTACAGAAACATCACACGAGTTCCAAATTCAGATAAATAAAACCAAATAACAAGGAAACGTGTAACAGGTAGCAGATTTGACTAAACATAAGCCCCTCTCTCTCTCTCTCTCTCTCTCTCTCTCTCTCTCTCTCTCTCTCTCTCTCTCTCTCTCTCTC
>JAQQZR010000038.1:17916725-17934208 GCA_030068235.1 Notoglanidium macrostoma | reverse complement strand
CTCTCTCTCTCTCTCTCTCTCTCTCTCTCTCTCTCTCTCTCTCTCTCTCTCTCTCTCTCTCTCTCTCTCTCTCTAAACATCTAAACAAAGGTGCATGATAAAAGGGACCTGCAGCTTGGCTATCACTACAAAGGGCTACTTTGTGTGCACTTAAACATAGTTACAAGAACACGACCCTCCAAGTGAGGCTGCAAGAGTAAGAGCAGACATGGGACAGAGACCCAAACACACACACAAAGAAATATACACACATGCGAGCAGATGCACAAAGACAAATAGAGACAGAGTAAGTTTACACGCACACTATTATTCTGAATATGACAACGTTCACAATTTGATGCAGGTCATGTAAACCGCATATCCCATCTGGATATTCCAAAGTTGGCCTTATGCCTAATTTAACGTTTTCCGATTAGGACATGTGGGATATGCTGATATTATTTCGGTTTAGGAGCATTCTTTGGCAGCGCTCGGAATATGCGTCTCATTTGTGGTTTTGACTCCAGTTGTTGACGCATGGCCTTTTGACGGTTTACGGTCAGCTCTGGGCATTATACGCAAACCAATTACGGAAAGTTTGCAAGGCTGGGGTAGAGATGCATGCGTGTCAACAAGAAGATTACTGGGATCTTCATTGTCATTAGCCACATAAACAGCTTAGTAGGAATATTGTCTTTTCCGGAATAAGGGTAAAAAACAGTGCATGTAAACATAGACAGATTTAGACGTGCACAATCACACACCTCTCTTTATACTAAACACACACACACACACACACACACACACACGCACACTGAGAGCAAGTTACATTACCACCATGTATATATTTTGTGTAACGCGCTGTTGGGATTCTAGCAGATAGTGTCAAAAGTGAACAAGTTCATATCTGACTCTTACATTAATAAATGTGTAGAAAGGTTTAACACTGTAAATTATTCTATAAAGGAAATACACTAGCTTATAAAAGCAAAGGGAACAATTATGACTTGTTTCCTGTACGCTATCGATATACCCTTGTAAGCCCAGTAAGAACTGTTTACAAAATCCGATACTGGTTTTGCATCCTAGTATTTCATGGTTGGAGTAGAGTGACAACGTTTCAGGTATGTTTACTTTTAGTTCTTCCTGAACTGGACTGCAGCAGTTCTGCTCCCTGAGCTGAAGGTGGTGCTGCGGGACACCTGCTCCTCTGTGTCACAGTATACCGAGTCACCATTAGCAACCGGGCCGCTGATTTAATGGCAGTTTTACACAGCTGTGGTGACAAGGAGTGACGGGGAACACTCTCCGACCACTTCACTTCCTCCTGCGCGCTCTCAATACGGTCACGTGGCTGGTCTAAACAACGTCTATATTTCAATACACGCACTATACGCGCTCTGGGGTTCGATGGTTGCGATATGTGCGATTATTGGGTATTTGTACAGCGGCACTCTGCCAATAGCCATGTCTTTGATGGCTTTGCAATCTGAGGTGTTTTAAAAAAAAATAAATAAATAAAAAAAAAGTTCTGTTAGATGTAAACATTAATCTGGACTTGTGACCAAAGAAACGGACAGAAGACGGGATTCGCCCGACTTTCGGAAGAGGCGATAAAAGTTAAGGAGTAAGGTGAATTAAGACCCAGAAAAACCCAGCGTCATGTCAACACCAAAACAGCAGTTGTATTGTTCCCAGTTGTTTATTGCTGGCTTTGGCACTGTAGTACATTGTCACTGGTTAATAGTGGAGTTGTCTCATTGAAGAAAGGAAGTCACAATAAAAGCACATAAAAGAAATGTTTGTTTTGTCGGCACAGTGGCACCATAGACTTCCTCATTTCCATGCCATTTGAAAAACCATCTTTGCTCCAAACACAAAGAAAAGTTGTCTCTCCCCCCCCCCCAAACAGGATGGTGGGGAGATACTGGAATAGGGAGGTGGTGTAGTCGTGCAAGGAAGACCTCTGCTTTTGAGCACAACAATCCAAGCCTTTGTTTAATCCCAAAGAGACGCTAAGCCTAGCGCTGTGCCTGTTTCGAATAGCAATTAGTGAAAACTTGCCTCATTCCTCTGGACTTGTCTGGCAACTGGAGTCCGGCTGGCTCAGTCTCTGAAGCAAAGAGCCAAGAATCATACATATAGTAAGTGTATCCTTCCTCTAAACAGTAACTTTTGGCCTTACAAATAACTGTTTCACAATACGTGCTGCTTCTGCACTGTAAATGTCAGCTTCCTCTCGGCTGGTTGTCCGATTCTGTTGGCGGCCTCGAGACGAGTTCTCTGTGCTCCATCACTGGCTATGAAGCAGTGAGCATACACTCATGCACAGCTGCAACAACCACGGCAGCAATACAGCTTCGCTTTCCTTAAACAGCACTCTCTCATCAAACCGTAGCTATGGCTTACAGCACATCTGAAATTGAACACGTAATTGGTTGCATAATGAATTGCTCCTTAACCAACAGCAATCTGAATAAGTTTGGACAGCAGACGCAGCACGACCAACCACTTACTTGGGCCATGTTCCAAAGGCTGAGGCATTCTAAGAAGAGGTTTTCCAGTGCTCACTATTTATAGATAATTCCTCGTAGCATGGCAGTGACATCAGGACAAACATCTGCGACGTCTACAACATCTTCCTTCACCTCACATTAAGCTGAACTGGGAGAACACGCCATCTTGACATTATTTGCACGCGCTAAAAGCTGATAGCCTCGGTCATAAAAAATAAATGATTAAGAAGTCTTTCACGTAGCTTATCTACACGTTATTCAAATTCTGGAGAATTATCAAGTAGCCCCAAACAGCAACATGGTAACAGGGCATATAGAGCTAGTGTAGTAACAACATTATTATTGTTACTATCACACTTCCTCCAACAGGCTGCGAAAAGTCCCCCGACATTTACACTTCCTGCCATCCTAAGGTCAACCCTGTGATGTTTTTGTGTTTTTCAGGGTAGGTCTGTCAATCCGACCAAAGCAGTGACCAGAGATTTGATCCCCTGAGACGTTTTAGCACCCACAATGCACGATAGTTTAAAAGACTGACCCGACATCTGAACTGGTTCTCCATTTCTAGGAACAGCTCACAATTTGGGGTAAACTTTCAATGACCAATGTACAGAATATTCCCTGGATAGATCACTAGATCATTCAATCTTCACTGCGAAGCCAGTCTACAATGACGCACATTATTTCCACACTAAAACGCACACGGATTTCTTTCAGCGTGAGACGGACTCGTCAGCATGGAGACCAGACCTTTCCAAGTAAAAATGTTGTTTATATACTCAAGTTATTTATACTACAGTGCTGCTAAATGCTCAGTGCTAATTGGTTGAATAATCGTCTTAATAGCTCCATGTGCAAGGTTTATATTTATGAGCTTATTCTACAAGGTGTTCTTTCTTCCTATTGAACACATGTAACCACTCGAAGGTGAATTGCACACCGAACTCACGTTCAATGACGAAGGTATTCGGCGTCGCTTCTATAGCAACACTTTACACAGAGACTTGCTGGAAACACTAATAATTGGAAGAAGAATAATGATGCTATTGGAAAATAATCAACTTGAGGGTGGTAACAGTAACGGCTTCACGTCGTGTCACATCACACCAGAAATATTTTCCAACACATGACACTATTCTTTACATAAAATGCATATGGAAATACGAAGGCTATTATATATAATGACCACTAATGAGTGCGCTTACTAGAAAGTCCCGTCTGAATTCACAGATTCATAGTGTACGAGACTCTTACTCTGTGTTCCTTCTGATAACCCATCAGTAATGTACAGAAAGTGTTATACAATGTTTGGAATATTCGGGACTAATATGAGGTACAGTACCACACAAGTTTGGACACCTACTCATTTCTTCACATCGAAACTATGAAATAACCCATTTGACACATATGGAGTTATGCGGAAAACAAACCAGTGGAAAACAAATAACTCGATACGTTTCATTTTTGAGATTCTTCAAAGTCCTTGATGACAGCTTTGTACACCATCATCTCACCCGGCTTCATGAGGTGTCACCTGGAGTGCTTTCAGTTAACAGCTGTGACTTGTCAAAAGTTCGTTAGTGGAATTTCTTGCCTTCCTGAGGTGTTTCGAGATCAGTTGTGTCGTACCGAGGTCGTGTTGGTATACAGTAAATAACCCTATTCGACAACAGTAGTAATCCATAGGTCAAGAACCGCTCGACTGAGTAATGCCCATCAATACTTTAAGACATGAAGTGTCTTTTAGGTAACAAAAATAAACAAAAACCACTGAATTAGGCGGGTCCAAACTTTTGACTGGTACTGTAGGTAGGCCGTAGTGCGACAGCAAGACAATGGCAGTAAACTTGCTCAGTAGAAAAGCCGTTCAGGGGCAATTACAGACCAATGATACAAGACGTTCTGTGCAAATGAGTGAGGGAGTGATTTCCCATCCAGTCTTTTATCACTTAAGCATCATTTGCCTAAAATCCTAAAACAAAGCAAAATCTTCTTGATTACCTGCTCAGTCGATTAACGCCAGTATCAACGCATTTGCTGCTGTTCTAGGGTGATCGATGTCGCATGGCCGGGCCTCATAAAATTCAGACAACCTGGAGACATTATATTTACACCAGCAATTAAGTCTAGAATTGCTTGACGACTGTTAAAACAAGGAAACGCAAAATAAATGTTTACAACACACAAGTCTGGAGTGTTTATGTTGTGAATGCAGACACTTGAAGAGCACAATGCAGGCGGAGCTCACTTAGCGAGCAGGCATCTCCTTGGCAACATCAGGCAGTACATAATGCAGCAGAATTCCAGACCCTTAATGCACACACTTGGCACATGAGCAAGACGGGAGCAGATGCACAGTGGAGCACGCATACAGGGGTTAACCCTGTCCCACACGCACTGTACAGAAGTGGAGGAGGCCCAAGTGCGCCTAATCCGCACCGAGGCCCAGCTTTTTGTCTGCTATCCATTATTATTGATATGGCCTCATCGCTCAGTGCCATCTGTAGGCTTTTATGCACCCAGCTGCCCGCTTTGTTTCAGGAGGGGCTCACATACAAAGGCAGCGTGGCCCCTTCGGCACTAAGGGGAGCTGTCCTTGACCCGCAACCCCCACACACACACCCTACCCACCCATCCACTATTCTCAAGCGCTCAGCTCTGGGACACCACAGTCCAACAGCTGCCACACTCCAAAAGCCAGGCCTGAGACGAGGGGCTGTTATTGGGGCCCCAGTGCCCCTCTGTCACACAGCTGGGCCTGCCACAGACGACACGGGGACCTGCAGCTCAGTGCCTCAACGGTGTGCAATCTTTGTGTTTATCCATGCAACATGATTCTGAGGCTTCAACAGTGGTGTATAAGAATCGGCAGCGTTTACGACATGAGCTATAATGCTAATCAGACAGGTCTGATTCTACCACACCTTCTCTTTATCCTCAGGGAGCCCAAAAGCAGTTTAACATTACAAATACAACCTGTATTATTAATACACAGTAAAAGAAGTACTCCAAAACAAACTCTCTTTCAATATCTAAAAGCCCCCCGAGGATCTGCGCTTCCATTTTTTTTTACCTCTACTTGAACACAAATAGCATCAGTGAGTACGTTTGTGCGGGTACTGCCGGCCACGCAGGAGTGTGTACCATAGCTCGGGCAGCTCTTTTACATCTCTTATGGCAACAGTAATCCTTTAATACAGCTTGCAAATCTTTAATACTGCTCGAGTGCGACGGTTCATCGTGTTCTTGTACCGAAAGTTTCAGCGCTTCAGACAAGAGAGCCGTTTAGAGTGGGCTGCTCTGCTTTCGCTCCCTTCAATCTTGCAGCGCTGCAGTGGCCAGGCCAAGACCGTGGAGCGCATAGTAATAATAATTCCAGCTAAAAATAACCACCGCCACCCCCCCTGACAGCTCCTCATATCGGAGAGCTGGCGCTCTGCACTCGATGAAAGCGCATGGCAGAGAAACCTCACCAGGCCGAATCTGTTTTTATAACCTACTGCAGCACAGCTGTGTTCACTGTGTGCCCAACAATCCGAGAGAAAAATGACTATTTCGTTGGGAATCAGGGACTGCGTGTGGCGCTGACTTCTTCGGCAGAGGCTGCCGAGCTGAGTGTAAGACATGACAGGCTCACCTGTGTCACTGGGTTGGGGTTGGTCACGTCTCTCTGATCCTCCTCACAGAGTAAGCTCTCACACTGTGACATTTCCTCAGAGTGACGGCTCACTCTCATATGCTTGACAACCTCTGGTGAGAGCCAAGGTTGTTACGGTTTCATGGGTAATTATGGTGTATGAATGGAAGATTACACCCGATTAAAATGCATTTCCATCTATTACCATCTACATTATCAAGTTCCTCACTCTACTCGTTCTCATCCCTTTTCAAGGCTGGCTGCAACTCCGTAAAACTCTCGTAGCCCCCTCCCACTGGCCTGATAAATTACACCGCACCCTCCAGTTCTCTGTGCAGGGGCGTGGTCTTCTGCTGCCACTACTAGCATGTTTGATATGGCTATCAAATGCATAGCACAACACGTCATTGCTGACCAGAACTAAACTATGCATTCTTGGCTAAGCAGCCTTTCAAGCTGCCGTGCTAGACCAATGTTTTGTTCTCATTGCACTGCTTTTCCTCACACCCATTCTCTTTCTCAGCTAATAACCGCAATGTGATAAATACTGACGACAACACTTCCATAGATATCATTCTATAAAGAGCATGGGATCCTTTTGGTTTGTGTTATATATACACAAATAGATACAAAGGTTAATTTGTAATGTGATACCGTGATACTGGGGGAAAACTAGGTACATTTATGTTTTAAAAAAAAAAAGAAAAAAAAAAAGAAAAGAAAAGAAAAAAATAGAAACCCACCACATCTAAATATTACACGTCTAACACCAGGAAACAACAGAGAGAATTTAAATGGCTGCCGTCATGCGAGACATGCTGAAACTTGTACTCTGGCGCTTTGCTCCTTTCAGAGCAGCACTGCTTCACTTTAGTTCAAGTTGCATGAGCGTTCCTCCAAGGGCTACATGATGTCCAAGAGGTCAGTGTTGCACTGCACTACATGTGCATTTTCGTAAGGGAACTAGAAAGTGCCATTTGTAACCACGATCGCTCTAATAAAGGAAATGTGGGAAGAGGTGCCTTACTGAGGAAGATGATCCTGCAGCTTAGCAGTTCGTACAGAAACTATATGAACTGTATTTATACGTCTTTATCGGCGTAAGCTAGGTGCAGAGGTTAGCACTGTCGCCTCACAGCAACAAGGTTCTGGCTTCGAACCTGACGATTTTTTCCCCACGACCCTAACGGATAAGCGTTATAGATAATGGCTGGCATAAACTATGATCAAAAAATGTTATTTTTCCTAATTTCCGTTTCAGGAAAGTTCAAGTAAGGCTTAAGAGATCGCTTGAATGCAAGGGCAGCAGAGGGTACATGAGTGTGTCTCTTAGTAAGTAGCCCCATCAGTGTCCAAAGAGACGCATGATCATGAGCATGGGCTTGGAGAGAGATTATTAAGCCTACAAACTGGACGTAAACCAGCCAGACAGGGGTCCTACCGGTTGTAGAGGCTAAAAATATTGCCTGCCCTCGAGTCCTATGGACTCTAAAATGCAGTGGACGAGTGTCAGATGAAATATCATACGAAAGCCATGGCAGCAAGTGTGGCAGAACACAGGCACATCTGGTGATTAACCTTCAGCACAAAGAGACATGTGACAGAAAGTGACGGACCATGCTGTGGCCGCGAGCTGCAGTGACCTGTCAATGTGCAAGGCCCGCTGAGAGCAACCTTTTGCAGGGTTAAGTGACCTGAAGTGCCCTGTTGCTAGCACCTCTCGCCATTATCCTGATGGAGACAGGGCAAGCTGTGCCGATGTTTTACTGACCAATGTCCTTCATACTTTACAGTAACACCACAAGAAGATTCCTCATCCTGCCTCGACTTAGGCCTGAACAGAAGCTCCTGGTTTGTTTAACTATTATGGATTTTCTTTTCTTTAGACGTAATGCCAGCTTCGCTATTTAGTACATGTTCGAGTAAAATGCGGTTCATAAAGGAATAACCGTTTTCATTTGAGACACACATTTGACCATTGTCTATATACTGGGAAAAATAAACCTTTAATTAAAAAAAAAAAACCCACACGACGGACATCATCGAACATTGCTTAAAAGCATCTCCGTTTCTTCTCCAGCAGAGGAATACAACAGCTTCCTGATGGCTTTCAAGAGTGCTTCCCCCCCTCCGTCCCCCAGACACTCGTAGTCTCTCCTTCACTCTCGCTCCCCCTCTATCCGGTCCTGCAAATTAGATCGGTTAAGAGGAGGAGGTGTGGCTCCCCGGGGCATGGCCCCACGGGATTGTAGGCTTGGCATGCCGATTTTCACAGCTTAATGGACTCGCTGCCTTCTGCCTCACCCCAGATGACTCCACGTTTCTGGAAAAGGGGATTTCCTGGGAAAGCTTTTCAGGAGAGAAAGAGGGAGCATCGTGAAACGACCAGAGCATTAGCACGGAGAAGCTCGGAGGGTGCACAGGGCATTGCAAACGACACAAGCCGCCTCAGAGTGCAGCACTCAGATGTGGACAAAGATCCAGATGAGCACACAACTGGAGTGAAAGAGGCCAAGTTTAAAAAGTCACAACCGTTTTTGCTCTCCAGTTGATACAGCCAGGTCAAATAAAATGGGCTTGGCAGTAAAGCTGGGCTAAGACAATATAATATTAATCTGTTGTTTCTTTTAAATCATCACAAAACACTTTTCTGATATGGCTAATAAGGCGGCCGGGCAGGAAGCAGCCAACATGTTACAACTTTCATATATTTAAAAAATTTGCATACATTTTTTTGTGGGTTTTTTTTTTTTTGCTACATATATTGTGATGCATATCATGAACTGTCCTCATTATCACAATATGATATTATCATCATCTCAGGGAGCACTACTCGGCAGGTGATATCTGCTAACTCAGGCCAGGGGCAGGTAAGGTGAGCTGGGCCAGTAAATGGATCTTCGTGGCAGTAGATCCTTTAAGCAAATAGTGGCTTCTAGGAAATATGGATGTACGCCAAGGGCACTGGCCTGATAGACCAAATGCCTACTGCTATGCTCTTTTAAGCAATAAGGTGGTAGCCTTCACCAGAGATATTCATTTCATTTCCCTCTAGCTGATATTAAGTTCCTTCTAGCTGATATAAAACTCTGACCGTAAATATGCTCTCAGATGAGCCAACAGAAATGAGAAATGCAGTGTCATCTCTCTATGCAAAATGCTGCACCATATAGGCACACGTCGCTACAGATACTGGTACAGAGTTTGGGTGCTGGTGTACTCATACTCATGAACCAACATCGGAAGTTACGCAGCCCGAGCTTTGCGTACACTGTCGCGCTAATGAACAGACGACAAAATGACAACAATCTGGACGTATTTTGTTAATGATGACAAACCACGTGAATACATTTCTGTGAAAAATCACAAATCACAGTACAGCATCTTCCTACAATACGACATTGTTAAACATTAAACGAAACTTTCTCTCCTTAAAGCTGTACTGGAGTGCTTTGTGAATCCTGCTTTCCTCCACTCCAACTCTATTCGTTTCCAGGTAACTATTGCTAGCTAGCTAACTTGCGAACATTAAAAAGGAAGTGTCGCTTAATGGCGAAAACGTGTGCGCGTGTGCTTTTCCATGGCTACTATGCAAACCAGGAAACAAAAGAAAAAAAAAACGCTACTTGAGGTCGCCGATTGAAAACTTTAAAGCGGATCTGGGAAAGAAAATGGTACTGACGAATCCCTAGTATTATTCGACACGTGATTTTCGGTGTAGATAACCGTTTCCAGACTGAATGACGGACACTTTTATTTCTTATCAGATCAGCCAGTAAGTAGTTCATGGCGCAGAACGCATCTCGGTTAAGACAGCTTTCACGCAGTCCTCTGCCTGCAATGCTGTTCCCCAACCCTGAGGTCAATCAGGAAGAGGATCAACAACTTCCTGTCTCATTATAATAGCCACCCTAATCCTGTCTGCCCCTCTTACTGGACAGGGTGCTTAAATTACTAGGGCTCTATAAATTTTTAGCCATTTAACTTATTTCGTGATCACCGCGCCGGTGAACAGTCAGCTCGCTTCTGCAGGTTTTACACTGTGCGACTCCAGCGGCCTTTTACTTCTTACTACTTGATGATCCCAGTAAGAATTCTACAACAGGATGTGATGTAACAGTGTGTACTACATGTCGGATTACATGAAGATATGTACTACGCTCTGCCATACTGGGTGCACAGCGACTCAGAACAGGTTTACAGTTCTTCACGTTGCCAGAGTGGTAAATAATCTACGATAAACAGGGCTTTTTGCGAGCTAACTAGCTGCACACCTGGAAGCTGTAATCCATCCACGTCACATCCCGTCCCGTCTTGATATTACTACGATGAGACATTATATTAACATTCAGTCTGCTGCTGCAATTTGACAAACTGCTCGTTTTAAACGTTTTGTTTGTTGCTTCTACTACGTTTGTAGCCGTCCCGGGAGTTTCGCGTAATCATATGCTGTCCTCCTATCGGTAGGTTTTAGACGATTGTCACAGCAGAGGTCATACGCTGAGATTTAAAGTAAAAATGTTGATGCCGCGTGATTGTGCCTGCAACCACATATCGTGCAGTCTAAAGACTCGCGTCCTAACACCGGTGTAAGAAAGCTGAGCTGGACTGAACAGCGCTTGATAAACAACCAAGCACAATGAATTCAGTACCGTAGCTCCCTAGGGCTGAGCTTTTATTTTGACTGCAAGATGGAGATGCGTGGCTGGGAGTGTTGTAGTGACTCAGACAGCACAGGAGTGCAGGGTTTCGGCGAGGCAGACGCTAAAGCACTCCTCTGCTCATCAAACTGAGTCAGCACAGCTGGAGGCTAGCCTCCGTCTCCGTGCGCTACCGAATAATATAGCCGACTTACGGATCAGCAAAGACGATGGGATTTTACAGGAGACCTAATACTGGGAAGAAGAAGTGGGTAGAGACAGAAGAGACAGACACATTACACATCTAACTCTACCTCTGTGGGCCATTTCTGTTGACTTGTGTAAAAAAATAAAAATAAAAAAAGAAATGCTGCACGTGCTTACTATAACCAAACTAAACAATATTTAGAAGAAAACACGAGAATGCAAGTCCCGTGAACAAGGTTTTTTCAGGGAAATTTTTTCTTCGGATTTTTCAAGATATTATTTAAATACTAGAATATTTGTAAGGCCGTACACACATGCTCATGCTTGGTATAAAACATTGAGCCTTTCCTCACAGCAGTGTGTGTGTGGATGTGCAGTTTAATCATTCCACTAAACTTAAGTTTGTAGCATGCTTGCAAGGCCAGGAGTTAGTAAATTTAAGCGTCTCCTACCACCGCGCACAGGTAACCGGCTGCGTGCAAGCTGCTGAGCTACACAATGGCCTTTGACGCCAACTAAGCCACTGTTTTCCTAAGGAGAGAGCGAGAGCGCGAGCGAGCAGTCCCACTTTAGAGTTTATACCTGTCAGCTGTAATTAAAGTTCAATTGAACTCAATCTGACCTTGTTTGCCGACAACCTTTCAAAGCTTGACTACGGAGACAAACCATTCTATGAGATGATGACAAGAAGCGTCTCCGTTTGTGCAGGCGTGCAGGAAGTCTCCCAGTTGCTCGGCACGGAATGATTTCACGCTAATGAAAGTGGTGCTATGCTATGCCTTTTCGTCCTCGATCGAGACGGGTTTCTGCATAACTGCATCCAGAAAAATAAACTACCTGTCGAAGGGCTATCGGACTTGAAGCTAATCCAAAGCAAGTCCTCTAAGGAACAACAACGTGGTGACAAAAAAACATTCCGAACCTGCAGGCAGCTATACACCAGCTCACAGATGGCATGCCTTCCCACAACCGACACTCATATGATTACTATTAATATCTGTGACTATTACTATTAACAGTGTCCCTTAACAATGTTCTGAGGGGAGACAATTGTCCCACCCAATTATGGAAGCTCACATGGTGGTTTCACTTTTAAATATACTATTGGTCATCTCGGGGTGGTAAATTTGGCCAAAATCATATTTTACAAATTGCATTTTTAAACTACTACTACATTACTGATAGATGAGTGGGAACTGGCCCGACAGCCACGTCTACCAATGCACAACACGTAGCTTTTTTATTCTACTGACTGACGGACGTGGCTAAAGTAGAGGTAAACTTGCACGCAACCTGGAAGACACTTTCAGCCGGTAGCTACTGCACTGAACTGTAGGCTCAGTTTTGTTTAAAAAGGAAATACTAATGCTTTTGCCTAGTAGTTAGTGTTTAGGAACGATGACACTAGTTATATCTATGAATGGGGTCATAAAAACTGCACACAAAGGGGCCATTTGACACAGTATTTGCAATAAATACTGCTGCCATCTCATTCTTAATATCGTTGCTCAAGTGATCGCTCGTACGAAGGCAGTTTTTAGAGAAAACTGCCTTCGTGTTTTCCATGGTTCAGGGAATGGAATGAAGTTGAATGGAGGTGCCCGGAGGCCCAGGAGTCCCCAAATGTGCAACGGCCATCATAGGAGGTCATAAGGGCGTCATGGGTGAGCTCTAGGCCCAGATCTTCACCAGGTGAGACCAGCAGTGACGCAATGCAGGTATCAAAAGTAGCCAAGTGGTCCAGTCCTACCTGGTTTTCTTCGGTCATACTTCTTAAAGCGCACACTACCGAGTCCGGACACGGTTAAACGGTCAATCCAAAACACCTTTTAAAACTCGATGGTGAGGGATGATGGAAAAGATGCAGAGGACGGAACTGACCAGCAGCAGGGAGATTGAGACTGTATATCTGTGGGAAAACGTATCATTTCTGTCATTATCCTTAGGTCTTACATAAAGCAGTGTCAAAAGAATCCAACCCTAAATGAAGTCCCTAAAAACTCCCTTCTCAATGACACGGAGATCATAAGCCCGTTACAAAAACCTAGCGACTACGAGTGTCGTACATTCTGACAGGTTCCTAAATCTATACAGCGTGTCGCCTCAGCTACGTAATGGATGTGCATCGGTTCTGGGGTCAGTCTGGACCACTGCAGAGCCAAGTCTGCGAGCAGGAAACGTCCTTGTGCCTCTAGACATCGGTCCAGCCACAGCATGAACAAGCGGAAAGGCATGGGTAGCCGGGCTTGCTTTGAATCCTCCCTCTCGGGTGATGGCAGCAGCACCACCAATCGATACACCTCATGCTGTCTGCATGCTGATAGAGGTATGGGCTGCCCCTTCATCGCCCTTTACAGTCCAGTCCATTTACCCAGTGCTAAACTTTTAAAGCTTGGTCATTACGATTTAAAGCCCGTTTTGAAAAGTGTTGGAGCACAACACTGGGATCCATCTTAGCTTTCACACCCAGCATCTGCAACAGGTCTATTAAGCTACATTAGCAGAGCAAAATGGGGACATAAATAGGAGAGACACGATTATTTCGTAGGGGTGGAACAGTGATTTAGATATTTATGTGGATTTGGATGGTTATTCAGAGCGCTCGACTGACAGCGTAACTGGAAATATTAAGACGTAACGCAATCTTTTCAGACGAAGATGAATAGTACTGTTACGATAATCAACAATACAAATGCACTGACCCAGGGTGAAACACGCAACACTTCAAATAGGATGGACCCTGAAACCATGATAATCGTCAGAACAGCTGGCAAACCTCCTCGTCTCTGTTATACCAGCAGTGTTAATCGGAACAGACCTTGGTTGGGCTCTTTTATGGAATGTCATCTGGTTACTACTGATCTCTTAATCCCATTAGCCTCGTGCTCGCTGAGACCTGAGCACTGAGTAAAAGGTAATAACGGATTCCTCTTCTTCATGGCCACACGCAGTACTTTTAGCCTCTTCCATCTCCAATCATTTGTAAGGTTTTTAACTTGAACCTTAATGAGGGACAAAAGGGCTGCGAGTTTGGACCCAGTATGGTGTGGAAATAAAAAAAAATGAAAGCTTTGCAGAATGTAGAACGCTGCCTCCCCTGGATAGTGATCCTTAAAGGGGGAGTCAGCAAAAGACTATTGATATTTGAACTCGATAGCAAAACGAATACACACCTTTCTTCGGTGCTCCTTAAGAAGCTCCGCCCCCAAATTCATGGACGCGCATTACCAAGCCAGGGACACTAAATAAAGGCAGCTTTACCTTGTCGATCACAGCGGCCATTTTAAACTATAGCTTCTAAACGAGAAGATCCCGATAAAATCAATGCTGAATTCTATAATAGATCGTGATAAAATGTTCATCACCTCAGATGACATGGTTAATATCCCCTAACGACAGATCTACGGTTCGAGACTAGGACTACCTTCTGAGTATGTCATCACGTCACGCAATCCAAGCTTAT
Organism: Notoglanidium macrostoma; assembly: GCA_030068235.1. Classification (NCBI taxonomy): domain Eukaryota; kingdom Metazoa; phylum Chordata; class Actinopteri; order Siluriformes; family Auchenoglanididae; genus Notoglanidium; species Notoglanidium macrostoma. Next base: position 17,919,766 of record JAQQZR010000038.1, on the reverse strand, counting down.
TAACACACAAAAACCTACTGCAAAATCATGTGATGATCTGTAAAAATATCCTTATAACCTCAAGCTCATCCGATCACGTTCTATTGGACAAGCATCACGGCAGCAAATCACACTGATATTTTAATAAAAATGTTGGACACTGCCAGAACATTGGCTGTAATCTCATTAAAACCAGCCACTGGTGAGGAGCATGCCACATTATATATTCTAAGACAGCTGATCTCGACTCGAGAAATTCTTGTGCTTTTCCCAAAAACCAGGCTGCCGATCGTGCAGCAAAAAGCCATCTTAAGTGAAACTATGTTCATATTAAATGCTGGCCTTGAAACAACCAAGCTGCAGTGGCTGATCACTGCATTACTTTATAATCAGGCGCCAAAATGGTGCTTGCCTGCGACTTAGTAACGGCGAGTCCTTAACGACTGAGGAAAACGGTATTCGCACAGCAGTGGCTGTCGCCACAGTCCGAACGATTCAGCCGACAACAATGGTTCAGTTTGTAAAACACTGCATTGAAGTCTTTGCTCCGGATACGAGTTTGTGTAGCAATACTGTGTGCGTTTGTTTGTAATTCACCACAAAACCCCTAGTGTCTGACTCCTTGGTGCAGGCACGGTGAGCATAGTGAGCTTGCATGTCTCAGTCTATGTTTAATCAGGGGTTCCTGAGTCGATGCAAGTACAAGCCTATATAAAAAAAACAGCGAGAAGTAAAGAGAGAGAAAGGATGATTATGTTTTTGGAGAGCTGTAAAACACCGAGATACAGAAAGCAAAAGATTGGAGGTAGAGGGGGAGGAAAAGGGTGCAACAAAGCCAGCGGTGGGGGTGATTGATATCGGGAGGGTTTTGGCACAGACGCCCGATCGGCGCCAGCTCGAGCAGCACTGAACCCACTGAACCCAGCAAAGCCTCGCTCGGTTCAGATCGGCTCAGCCTGTACCGTCACCCTCCTGCATCCTCCAGCACGCCGTCTCAACACACCCACACCATCACGCTGCATAGCTCACACACAAGAACAACATGGGACTTACTCTTCTGGCTTCAACTACTTTGCCTGCTGATTAAGAGCCACATGTGAATATTCAGTTCTAAATAGGGCGCAAGCCTGATAAACAAAACAAGTCTGTAGTAGAAACAGCCTATTGTAACTGAACAGCTTTTTGCATATCCCGTTTCAGCATTATTCACCGTCCCTGTTGGAGGACGAGATCTTTTTGATAATGCTCATGATGAAGGAAAAAAGAAAAAAGAAAAGTGACATCCGAGATCACAAAGGCCAACTTGTCGGAAGAATTCGGCGGAATGACTTATCTGTTCGCCACTGTTCCAGCTCAACCACAACGACCTGGCAGCACAGGCATCATTCATAGCGCCGGACCGAACCCTTCAGCTCCAATGCATGTTTAAAACCAGTGTGAACCCGCTCACGCTACAGCACTCCATTAGTCTCTCTAATCGCTGGAGATTATGAATGAATGATTGCGGCACGCCAACAATGCACTTCCTATGAGGCTTCAGAAGGACAACCTGCATTCAGGCTGGATTTGCTCTACTACACACAACTTTGGGTGTTCAATGGGTATGGAGGATGTGAGTGAAGTCCTTTATTAGTAACGCCACTTTTGATATAGAACAGGTATTCGTGCAGAAATATAAAGCACAGAATGTCTTGAAAACTCAAGAAGTTTGAGTCAGTAAGGAACGGGGCATAATGCCCATTCATTCAGTAAAGAGGACAAAACAGGAACTAAAGACTGAAAGAAAAATAAAAGGAAATCAACTCAAGGGCCTTAAGTAAGGTGTTGGGCCAAGGCAACAGCTTCAGTTTGCGACAGCTTCTCTGGAACTGTTCTAGTCACATGCAAGCTGTTTCCTCCAAAAGATATTTCCTAAGTCTGTGTTTAGATGATGGTGAATGAGAACGCTGCCCACGTCATGGGCTCAAACTCACTGAAACTCTACAGTTGAAGACTTCTACCTCAGATTGATTCTTCTTTTGTTGGCCGTGCAGCAGCCATTTTGCATGCTCTTCTCGGTGAACTCGGCCTTTTCACGAAGTTTTGTGAGCGTCGCCAAATGCAAAGCAGCTGTGGCGTGCACGTGCCCTGTAACTTACAGGTGATTGACATTTATTAACGCACGCATGAGCGTAGGGAGAAAATCAGCATTGACAACTTTTGTAAACCTGGTGTAATTTCTTACTTCAGTTTGGCTTACGCAAACATTACTCAAAGTTTGGTGAGTCAAAGTAGTGTATGCGGCCCATCTCGTGTGTGTGTGTGTGTGTGTGTTTCCTCATTCTTAAATTAACGTTCTCCATCGTTAAAAAGAGAATCGCACAGCATTATAATGAAATGAAGCTGAAAGAACTCAAATTTTTGACCGGAGTCTGATGGTATGTCAAGTGAAGTTTTCTGATCTGGAATCTTACAAAGCTAACAGCTGAAGTCTGAACAACTGAACGTGATCAAATATTACAGTTCCCTTCAATAAACAGAAGTTCAAACTGTGGCTATTATTATTATTATTATTATTATTATTACTACACATTTTGAAGGTGCCAGCCATCTCTGCCTGTCTGGCACATTACAGCATATCACTGCACCTGTGCTTTATGGGAAAACACTGAATCAGTTTGGTTGCAGTGGATAGAATCATGAAGATTTTTTATTCCAATTGAGCAATCAGTCAGATTATTAACTTAAATTTTAAATACTTTACTTTTTGCAGACATAAATCAGTTTCCACTTAGGAACTTCATTCTTTCCACATCACTGTGTGATTCTTTAAACCTGTCCGTCTCTCTCCCACCACCCTGTCTCTCTCTCTCTGTGCCTCGATCTGTCCGTCTCTCTCCCACCACCCTGTCTCTCTCTCTCTGTGCCTCGATCTGTCCGTTTCTCTCCCACCACCCTGTCTCTCTCTCTGTGCCTCGATCTGTCCGTCTCTCTCCCACCACCCTGTCTCTCTCTCTGTGCCTCGATCTGTCCGTCTCTCTCCCACCACCCTGTCTCTCTCTCTCTGTGCCTCGATCTGTCCG
>JAQQZR010000038.1:17896660-17916142 GCA_030068235.1 Notoglanidium macrostoma | reverse complement strand
GTCTCTCTCGCTGTGCCTCGATCTGTCTGTCTCTCTCCCACCACCCTGTCTCTCTCGCTGTGCCTCGATCTGTCTGTCTCTCTCCCACCACCCTGTCTCTCTCGCTGTGCCTCGATCTGTCTGTCTCTCTCCCACCACCCTGTCTCTCTCGCTGTGCCTCGATCTGTCTGTCTCTCTCCCACCACCCTGTCTCTCTCGCTGTGCCTCGATCTGTCTGTTTCTCTCCCACCACCCTATCTCTCTCTGTTACTTGATCTGTCTGTCTCTCTTCCACCACCCTCTCTCTCTCTCTCTCTCTCTCTCTCTCTTTCACAGTCAGTCTCACTCCCACATCCCTGCGTCTCTCATTTTCTCGCTCTGTCTCGCTCCCACATCCCCTCGTCTCTGTCTGTCTCTCGTCAGCTGCTGAGATGGAGAACAGCAGCCAGAGGAAGCTGCGGCGGCAAAGCTATTTTCATCCACAAAGACCAACTTTCACACAGGAAGTCTAAGATGGGAAAGATGTCTGACATGTTCTCCCTTTTTTTTTTTTTTTTTTTTTTCCAAACAACATCCGCCAAGTGACTGATTCACATAACTGAGGCTTGGCAAACTCTTTGATTATCCCTGATGTGAAACAAATTGCTTTCGGTGTACTTGTGCATGCGAGTTTGATGGGGTAAAACAGTGTACACTCCATGGGCAGAAAATACACTTCACCATCCTGCGGGGGGATATTTTGGCCCAGAGGGAATAACGATGCGCAATAGAAGCCCACCGACAGACCACTTGTGGTATTTCACATGAAAGATTGATGAAACACTTTGGGGGGGGGGGGAGATGTAGTACAGCTGAAAGCAGGTGTGTGTCAGCAGCAGGCCGGCTGGCTGGCTGCATATTCATTGTAGGGGGGTAAGATGATAGCCCGTGCTCAGTGCGTGCACTGTGTGGGAGTGCTTGGCTGGCATTAGCAAACAGCAGCTCTGTCGTGCATTCCCAATTTACCTGATGGCTTATCATGAAGTTGTGAGAAGGGCTACCCCTGCATTAACGACTTGAGCAAAAGAGCGAAATCCAAATGAAGCGCCCAGATAAACAGGACACGAAGATCTCGCACAAGCATCTCCGGTCATGCGGACTGTGAACTGTTGACGTCACGATCACCACTACATGCCTGGAGGTGGCAAGTCTTTGACCTTTTCTAAAGATACTTTACGCCTCCATAACAGTATCAGAAAGTTCATTTATATAATTTCCCTGCCATCAAAGAGCTGCAAGTCTGCGGATTTCCCTGGCGGCCATGCTGTGGCATTCTGCACCGTCCTGACATCAGACCAGTGACACCCGATACATAGCAGGTAAAGTCGTGTGACTGGAAGCAAACAAAAGAAAGCTTCATTGTATCTTGCGCACCCATTAAAGAGCAGTGATGCATGCACGCTGGTAAACCACTGACGGGGGTTTAAGCTTCCTGCTCAGCGACACACAGCAGGACATGCCCGACTTCTCAGAGGCTTGGACACACTCACCCACCCAGCGCATCATTATCTCATCACTAAAACATGCACGGACGCAAGGCAGACAGATAGATCGCCGAGAGGTGAGGAAATGCGTCATCAGCCTCAGTCCTCTCCTCCTGGGGACATGGAGTGTACAATTTTATCTCTTCTCCTTGCCCTCCCTCTCTCTAACTCTAAATCCTGGAAGGCTTGCATCAAAACCGCAAACCGAGCGTGTCCTGGAATCTCTCGGTGTCCTCGCTCGCTCTCCTTCTCATCCTGTCTGCCCCGGTCTCACCAAAGAGGCGAGGGTCACGCAATGGGTACCATACTCAACTCTCGGATGTATGTCTTTCTCCAGCTCAGCTCCTCTCACTACACTTTTTCCTCTCTCTCTCCACGTTTCAAAAGAATGACTAACACTGCAGTCAGTTAGGTTGAAGCGTGCAGTGAGTCAGCCTTGACCCGCAAACAACTGCTGTCGTCTGACCCCTGCTGCCTGCGTCACCCCCATGCGCGCCACGTACACACTCACACACACAAAAACATTCAGAGTCGTGACTGAGGGAGCTGTTGCATACTTCTTATGTGCCAGTGCTAGTTACACACACACGCACACACACACACACACACACACACACACACACACAAAAAAGCTGGCAGGCAGAAAAGCAAGCGGCACCGAGTGTGTGAGGGTGCATGGAAACGTGTGCACGTGTGTGGCCATAAAAGGAAGTGGCAGGCATATTTGGGTGTAGCACGCCACCGTGGCTCTCTGCTCACTGCAGCTTCAAACAAATAACCGAGTAAGCATCAGATGCGAGAGTTAAAGGAATGAGAAGGTCAGAGGAACAGTGGAAGAATCCAGATGTTCCACAACCGGCACGTTAGGCGCTCTTGATAAGGGCGCCTGCTAAATGCTATAAACGTGAATGTAAATTAGACACAGCTGATATGCTTAAGCCCCAGAGTTGTATGACGTGGACAAAACACCATATTGTGTATATTGTTACAAGCTATTGAGCGCCCTGCATTCATTTGAACCAAAATAAACCTTGCGGTGTGTTAGAGTATATTGCAGGCAACTGAAATAGCAGAAGGCCTATACGGCTGTAATAATTACCAAAAAAAAAAAAAAAACCCTACTATATTATATTCTGATACTCAAAGCCAGACAGTGTCTCCTGTCTACAGATGGATGCAGACCCAAATTGAAAACAGCAAATCTGCATTCATTTAACCAAAGAGTGTGTTTTAAGGACATTGCCCTTTATTGAAATTTAGTCTAATGGTGTGCCGGCGTCTGCTTCCCTCCTTCCAAATTCATTAAACTGCTAATTCAATCCCAGATGTCCTTTGGTGAATGTCTGGTAAACCCTTATAGTCACATCTCATAAAAATCACTACGGGGCAGTACAAATAACTGTATCTTAAAATCATGCTCATAATTTTATGTTTTCATGATTAACTTAATATAAATGTACTGCAAGGTTAATGAAGTTACATCTCTTTTTTTAGCTGAACTCAATTCATATGCCAAGTTATAAGAGAACTCTCAAATGCTATTTAGACTCTAGTGGAGTTTATACTTCACATTATTTTGATTTGTAGAATTATATATTTGAAAGAATACCGGATTATTATATACAGTGTGAAAGAAAACATGAAAATCTTTTCTCTGTTGACTTACAGCATTTTCTTCAAATTTGTTTTCTTTTTCTAAAAGACAATGGTGGAAAAATCAGGTCCACCATGTAGGACTCGACTACCTGAACGCCCCTCTCTTACCCCTCCCTTTCCAAGTGTGCATTAGAATGTACGGTGGCCGTCAGGTGTCCGTAGCGTACTTGCATTTACACTCCCTTGCTTTTTCCATGCTAAATAATATGTACGATCCTCCATTTTTCAAAATTTGGGTTCTCAAACCTGTTAGCCAGCACCAGCGAACACCGACTTCTCTTCTTTCTTCTTCCTCATCTTATGTTCCTTTCTTTGTCATCCCTCCGGTGCTTCCAGGTTCAAACTGCCACTGTGAAACGTGCTCTCTAGAGGTTTGTCCCTACTGGGCTACCGTAGTGGTGCAACACGGCGACTCTGTGAAAATGGGCCCATAAACATACTTAAGAAAACAAAAGTAAACATACTTACGAACTCTATATTCCGTTTCTGCCGATAGAGCTCCCTGAATCCTACATAGTGGAACACATTTCCTGCACGTATGATGATGGCCCTTGGTGCTGTAAATTAAGCAAGCTACTCGTTCTGAATCCCAGTGACACGCACAGGCCAAACCGCGATCTGGCTGTAGGTAGAAAAGCTTTTTCAAGGTGGACCAATTTGCTTGCATGGATGACAGACAATCGTTCATAATCCAGAAGACACTGGTGTGTGCGAACACAAAATAAGCTGTCACATAACTCTCCTGTTCACAGTTAAATGCAACGAGAGAAAATAAAGATGCCAGCCAGGCTCAAATAATATCTGTTACATGGGTGGAAGGAGAGAACACCACATCGCGTAGCCAAAACGTTGGCCAGCAACTTGGTGAGGACGCGAAGACAAAGTGCTACATTCGAAACTTTCTTCGACTAGGATAACAATCATATGCTCATTCGTTTGCCTTAGTCTGTATTAATGTGCGGCACTAACTAGCTCGCCATACATTACATTATGTTCGGTACCGCTTTTCTAGCCTAGTCACTTAGGTTTCTAGGCTACCAAAACTGGGCAGCGCACTGGAGCGATATAACTTGTGAATGTGTTATCAAAACACTGTTCTGTTTAAAGCCCATCTTCTGAAGTTGTGGCGAGCTAACTAGGGCAAGGTTTTCACGAACACCTCTCCGACCAAAATCCACCTGTCATCATGATCCGTCCGAGATTCCTTTCTCAGTGGCAGTTTCCCAGCCTGCGTAAGGGTGTGGCTACATCAGACTACAGAGAGCCCTCTCCATCAGGCATACAGCAAATAAATACTGCTGGACTGTGAGAGAGAGAGAGAGAGAGAGAGAGAGAGAGAGAGAGAGAGAGAGAGAACGAGAACAAACTGGGCACATCGTGCAAATGCTACAGCCCCAATGGCACATTTAGAGCCAGGCCAAAGCACTCAGCATGACTTATAGTCCAGAACAGAGAAGAAAGCACATAAACTCTGAAATGGGACCGCACACAATGTCCTCGCTTGGCCCTGAGAGACAGAAAGAAGAGACAGAGGAGGACATGGATCACAAGGAGGAGATGACTGCATTGAACGTTTGCGAGCTTTATACTGCTAGACATGAAAGAAGTGAGACAAATGATGTAGCACAGTCTGCAACAAGGGCTGCAAGGTCAGTGTGTGACAGAGAGAGAGAGAGCAAGCGCGAGAGAGAGAGAGAGAGAGAGAGAGAGAGAGAGAATGTGTATATAAGCTTTGACTGAAAGCATTTAAATTCCTCAATGGACATAATAAATGTGACAATGTGATCAGAGTTTATGAAGGCATGGATGTAATAAGATGTATAAAAGAAAGCTTGCATATGTGTATGAATGTCCAAGAGGCACAGACAGAGAGAGAGAGCGCGAGAGAGCGAGACAGAGAGAGATTCATTCATGCCCCTGCATCCTCCTCTCGGTACAGAGTGTTCCTGGTCCTGCAGGAGAGAGCATGGCAGCCATGTGACTCCCAGCACTAAGCTCTACAGTCTCGCCTCTGATCCACAGACACACACTCCGACTCACACATACACATTAGTAATGCCACTTCACATTTACAACATGCCATCAATTTATCCAAAAGACCTCTTTGATTCTCTTTGGAATAAAGTACACAACGCAATACAGTTTTAACAAATATCAGCAGAGCAAAGAGCACGTCAATATGATGCAAGTATGGTAGCAGGGCAACATAGAAGCACAATTAACATCGTAGCCCATTGTGTTAGTGTGACAGAGCGCCTGTGGTCAGACAGCACCACCGTAAAAAAGCAGGAATTAGAGAGACGGGGGAAGTTTTTGCTGAGAGTCGAATGGGTCTCTGTTTGTGGTGGGAGCTCCTAGTGTCCCATTCATAGTGATGTAGTAAACAGGAAATTATGTCATCCATTTGGTCATCCTCTGCTCATTCTCTCTCTCTCTCTCTCTCTCTCTCTCTCTCTCTGTCCGTTTCCCCATTACACAATCCTACTTTTAAAAGAGATCTGAATGGATGGCCAGGCCAAGCAAGGGACACAGCCAAAAACTTCTGCTGGAGCAAACACTAGAGGAGAGGACAAAAGGCAAAGACAAAGACAAAAGGTAAAGATTAAAGAAAAAGTGGGGTGATGAAACTCGGAGAGACAGCAATAAAATGGGAAATTAAAGGTGGGAGCAGACTCCGGGAAGACCGAGTGAAAGCAATAATGGAAACAGAGAGTAGAGGAGACAAAGCGGGAAAAGAAAGGAAAAGGAGAGGGTGATCAGGGTCATCCTGGCCGACAGCCAAGCCCAACAACACGAGCTCTGTTTCCCAGCGCGGTCCGCGCACACACACACACACACACACACACGCGCGCGCGCACGCACGCACAGTCAACTTATTCTCCATTCTACATCTTCAGGCCCAACCCAGGCGTGGCTTTGGCCACTCATGCGCATACAAACAGTATCACAAATACACACACATACACAATTCAATCAGCGTGGCTACATGCTTTAAAAAAAAAAAACCAAAAAACAAAGCTCGCTTCCACATTGTGATGACCAAGTAAGTCTTTCCTAAATGCAATGTAAACCATAAGCGGTCATAAATTCATCTTATACATGTTTCATCAAGTCTTTTTTTTTTTTTTTTTTTTAAATTGATTTCCACTAGAATTTACGCAGATAGTGGATTTGTGCTTCAGGATTCCACAATGTGATTATAAAACAATTCCATACGAGTCTTGATTTGGCCAGTGGATAGTGTTGCTGCTTCCTCCGATTTCCTCCCAGCTCCTAAATACATGCAGGTATGTGATCTTGTTGCTCGAAATTGGCGCTCAGTGTGAATACATGTGTGAATGTGTGACCATAAAGGGTGTAATCGTGGTTCATGCCTGGTGATCCCAGGACATGCTCTGAATCCACGGCGACCCTGACCAGGATAAAGCAGTTACTGAAGATGAATAAGTGGATGAATCTTGATTTCTGCAGTCTACATTATGCCTTTTATTGTATAGCCATTTGCTGCTAATCAAAACACGTCTACAGTCCCAAATATTTCTGATAAATAATTAAAACATTTATGCGCTATGGTTGAAAGTCATATTTTCTTCATCAACGCAAAATCTTTCAAGTGAGGATCTAGTGGTGAAAGCCCAGAATTTATTCGCTCATCCCTAAAGTTGATTGGTTTGGAGTTGCAAAGTCATGGACAGCCAATGCGTCAATCAGGCAGCACCTGAAACCAAGCAGCTTTGAGATTTGGCCAAATCGTCGCACTTCTGTAGCTTACGATGCAGAGTATTTGTTAAGGCTCAAGGGAGTACTCTCCTATGTTGGCAACGTCACAGCCACAGGGCTCAAGGGCTTGACGAGGATGAAAAACAAGACTACGGCCTTCACAGTCACCAGATCCAATCCCAGTTGAACACCTATGGCAGATTTGGGACTGATGTTTTAGATAACGCTCTCTACGACAATCAAAAACCAGTTATGGGGAAAATCGTTTGGAAAAGTAGTCTTCATCGCTGCGCAGTACAGTTCCAGCGATTTGTACAATTTCTGCCACTGAAGCTGTTCCGGTGGCTCAACGTGGCCCAACACCTCACTACCACTCTATGCAGTTTGTATTTCCTTAACATGTCATCCATTTGTTTACAGAGATACCAGGTATATAGCAGCCTGCTTCGCTTGAGATCAGCAGACGGAGAGAGGGAGCACACTTGAACGTAAAGCAAGGGCAAAGAGATCACTGACTCTCACATACCCAAACAGCCAGACAGAGAGAGAGAGAGACAGTGAGCTAGAGAGAGAAAGAGAAAAACAGAAAGAAGGGGGCTTGATAATGATAATGGACAGGAAAACCCAAGGCAACACAGAGACAAATCCCACCCATAATTAAAGATGCCACCTCAGAGTGTCAGTGTGCAGTCTGGGCCTGATGGACACCTTTTCGTTCACGTTCAACACAGAGCTGCTGGCATTTACGCAACACAGCGAGTATGGATGCAGTGTTTACATATCACGACCTGTGAAATATCTGCCACAGGAATACAGATCTCAAGCGAGGTCCCTTTATAAGCGTAAAAGACTCTGAGACAGCACTACTACAAACACGCTTTAAAATCAAACAGGCCATGTTACAGCCTGTGACTGACTGCTAGTGTGTGTGTGTGTGTGTGTATGTGTGTGTGTGTGTGTGTGTGTGTATGTGTTTTCAGAAATCCCCATCAAAAGGGCATTCAGCAGTCAGTCATAACCACTTACATAAACACACATACATGTTCCAGATCACATTCATGGAGTGCAAAAGTATACTTAGTTACATGGATGTGTAAACACACACACACACACACACACACACACACACACACACACACCGAGAGAGACACGCCCACATCCACAAACTGGCATCCACAAGCCGTAATGTGACTGAAGCCATGCTGTGGCATACTACAGCAGCAGAGCCCACCCATGATAGAGGACTCCATCCCTGGAGACGACACACTCTCGCATTCACACGCAGACACGCGCGAGCCAAGCCCGTTAGTTTACTGAGAGCGGCGAGACACTTACCCCTCTTTTGCACCCAGCCTTCTTTGACGATGGTGACATCGCTCATGATGCCTCCGTCACGGTGTGCTCTCCACTCGAACACGCCAGCTCCAGAACGAGTGAGGAGGGAGGGGGGGGAGGAAAGAAGGAGAGGAGAGGAAGAGGGGAGAGGAGGGGTCAGCGTCTCACTCCCTCCCTGCCTGGTGCTCTCCCCCTCTCTCTCTCTCTCTCTCTCTCTCTCTATGTCGCTTTGGTTGTCGTGTCTCTCTCTCACTCTCTCTTATGTGGAAGCTGTTATGGAGCAGGCTATCCCCCTCCTTCTGGCGCTTCTCTCTCACACTCTTCAGACCTTCCCACTCCTCAGCAGTGACTCAGCCTAGAACACACACACACACACACAAAAAAATGGAATGCAAGGATTTTGCTTCGCTGTCTCGACCCCTCCTTCCCACCCAAATTCTTAGCTAAACGATAAGCACCCGTAAAAACCAAGCCTCCAGGTTTATTCCTCCTGCTCCATCTTTGCCCCATGTCACCACCCTCGAAAGTAGCCAGCTGTGATGCTACTGAGGACTGCATCTGTATCACAAACCTACAGAACATGACTCTCTATGTTGCATGCCGAACAATTTAAGCAGTTTTGTCCTTTTGCAGTCATGTTCGAAAAAAATGACAGGGCGCTTACGACATGCTACGATGCAATGCAATAGGCTCTGTACTCTCGATCTCGAGCGTATTCATCGTTTGTAGGGAATACAGTAGCACGTCACCTTAAACACTCTTGCTTTTGAAATGTACCGCACCATGACTGTAAAAACCCTCCGGACACAAAAAAACGTGTCACCACGTGCTACGTTATTACTGGAACATATCAAAATTTATCATGCATCGAGAACGACGGTAAAGGAATGGCATAATATATCCCCATATTCCCTGCATTTCTCATATTCAGCATTTGTGTAACACGATTTTATGGAGTACCAGTAAATAATGATGCTCCGTCAGTATGTGCTGCATCTTTCTTTTCTTCAGGCATGTCTATTATAGATTCTTTGATAAGGTTTAATGTAAATCATGAGCTGTGGCCTCTATGTAACTAATGCTTCATGCTGAAATGAGAGATTTGGAGCTGATGTACTGCAAGTACATTTATATTCATATAACATGAATCAAATGGCTTGAGCCATTTAAAATCCATTGGCTCAACCCGCAAACGGTGCTACCCCGGCATACACGCATTCCTCTACTATACTGAATGTGAATATAATGCCTTCAGGACACAGGATAGCATGCAAACCTCTTGGACTGTTGAAGTTCATGGAGCACCGAGTCACGTGACGGGTTCATGCCTATAAATCAGAGCTGCTGTGTCATTGTAATCAGAGCTACCTTTCCCATGGCGAATATCAACATTATCTACTTTAGGCGGTTCTGAAAACTACAAGTTTATAGGTTTCTGTTTTGGATGCATCTCAACCACATGTAAAGGTGGAGCTTTTTAAAATCTGATTCCCTCCAAAAGTGAAAAGGCAGGAAAATCATTTCTAAATCATTCCATTAAACTTCACTGATAGTCGCCTGATCTAAATCAAAACCAAATCTACAGCAACGCTTTTTATAAAGATCTCACTCGGATCATACATCAGTCAGTCTCATAACCTGAGGTAAAAGTTACACATGGCATTTACACACAAGCCTCGTCACGGTCTCATCACTCAGCAGAACGCCGCTCACCGGAACACGGGCGGGAAATATTCGCGGATTAAAACGGTCAGTTCTGTTGACTAAACTTCTTATTATTAAATGTCTTTTCGTTAGATTATTTAAACATTTTTAAATAATCTACTGTTGAGCGTATAAGAGAGCTTTACTGCTTTGACAGTGCATCAGCCAGCTGTTTTTCAGACTCCAGCCACAGCAGCATTCATGAAAAATTACTATTAGCAGCCATATACAGTCCCCTTCGAAAGAAGAAGTTCTTTCTTGTGTTAGCAGTGTGTTTTGGGTCATTGTGTTGCTGCAGGATGAAGTCCCTCCCAATTAGATTGAATGCGTTTGTCAGTAAATTGTCAGACAGCGTGTTTCTGTAGACTTCGGAATTCATTCTGCAGCTACCATCATGAGTTACATCATCAATAAAGACTAGTGAGACCGTTCCAGAAGCAGTGATGCAAGTCCAAGCCATGACACCGCCTCCACCATGCTTGACCAATGAGCTCGTACGTTTTGAATCACGAGCGGATCCTTTCTTTCTCTACACTTTGACCTTTTCCGTGTCCGTTTTAAAGGTTAATCTTGGTTTCAGAACTTTGGTGGCTCATCTTTGTGTTGCTTTGCAAATTCCAACCTTCACTTCCAACCTGATTTTGAGTACTGATGAGATGTTTGATACCTTCACCCCTGCCCAGTCACTGACAGGGTTTTCTTCACAGCTCTCACAACGTTCCTCATCAACTGTCGTTGTTTGAGGTTTGTTTAGTAAGTACGCCAGTCATTTCTTTCCATTTCAGGACATCCCAAATGCCTCATGTTCGTGCAAGGGCTCTGAACAATTTTCCCTCTTTGCTCAGATACGAAAAGGCTTGCATTTCTCCCAAAGCTTTCAAATACAAAACCCGTTAAAGTATCAAGAAAAACAATATGGGGCAGAGGACACATTTTCATTCCCACCAAGTCTTCCATAACGGTAATGTAACGGGTGTCGGGTACTCCCGCCTGACCGTATTTAACAGGACGATACGTAACAAGAACCTCTCAGAGACGTGCAAGCTGAGACATTAGCTAGTCAGTTAGCAACATGGCACCAGTCGAGCTGCATCACGTCTCTGTTGAGACATGCAACAGCTTTTTCTGCTTCTGGACATTTTTGTTCAAGCAAAGGCTATTTATAACATTTCCAGCCATATTCGCGGAGGTTTTCTTTCCTTGTTGTTTATAATTTGCTACCGGTCGCTTTACAGTCAAGCAGTACGAGCACGCGAATTAGGGGGGTGCCCAAAAAAATACTGGAGTATATACAATCGTTAGGGAGAATCTCGTAACTGTAGTGTCTGTGGTGAAAACAATACGCTCTTTAGTTTTTGTTGTTGTTGTCGTCTATGCTGGACTTGGCTGGCTGCTATGTAAAACATGAATCATAAGTGGTCAGTTTGTATTTTCATATCTATCATATTCAAATGTTTAAGATCCCAACTTTTGAACGTTTACCTTTCCGCACACTACTCGGATGCGCGCCTGTGCCATTACCAGGACGACCAGCGTGTATGCACAATCAACAGTGACTACAGTCTAAACAGACAAATCGGATTTGGTTACTTGGAATTTGCAATGCAAAGACTCGTGAAAGATTTTGAAAAACGGACTGAATGGACTTTGCTGTTCCACGAGCTGTTACTTTGGTCTGCATAACCTGAACTGTTTAACATTGACCAACAAATTTCTACGTACAATGTGTCAGCCAGCATTTACTTGAAACACCTGTCTGCATCTCCTCCATTCATGACTTTCGTCCATCGTCCTCTAGTCTAGGCATTCTCAAACTTTTCTGCAACCGCGGACCCTATTGACTATAAAATGTATCAACATGACTACGGAAACATTAGGCTTATAATTTAAACGTGTACAGTAAAGCACTGCTGCAAGTCACTCTGGATAAGAGTAAAACGCTGTATAAAACCCACAGACTCCTGTGTGCTCCTGCTCCCCACTTTGAGAACCACTGATTCTCTGACCGTTTCGGTCTTAAGGACTGCTGAGAACTGGATGTTTCTGGTTAGTGGACTGTTCTCATCCCAACACGGCCTGTAGAACTGGTAGCACCTATACGGTCATCTCTAAAAGTACTGGAACAGCAAGGCCAAATATTTAGTTTCTGCTATACCCTGAAAACATCTGGGTTTGAGAGACAATAGCTCAGAATTTCATCATTCATTTCCTCATATTTACATCTAGACGTGTTCAACTTAGAACACGGAACCGTTAGTCTGAATTTTTCCAAGTGATCTAAAATACCGGAACGTGACTGACGGGTGTTTCGTGCTGCCCAGGTGTGCGGTTATACCCCATTCACACTCGCATTGAAAATCACTATCATGCTGTAGCGTCATGTGGAAAAGGCAGCAAAACCATATACAGTCGAAATGTTAATCCATCTCCTGGTGACCTAGTAACATTAACGGTAATCTTTTGCCATGGCCCCGGTGGGAATCAGAACCATTGGTTTAACGTTTTGTGACTGGTCGTGACGATGCAGTGATATCGAGACGGAACTACCGACACCTACATTAAGGTGAGTGCCCATACAGTGGTTTTTTTTCCTGACTTTTTTTTAAATTGTTCCCAACGAGGAGAGAGCGCGTGTGGCCGTCTAGTTTCAGAGTGACTGTTGCTCCTTTTCAGGCAACCAATCATATGGTGGATGCTTTTCAAGAAGCCAATCATACGGCAGTTAACGGTAATATATTGGCAAGATGTTGTCATAGAAACGCAACTGAAGTGCAGCATGGGAATGCTTTTTCGATGAACAGAGGAGTTTCTAACTAAGGAGTCAACTAAAACAAATAGCATGGAACTGTAGGAACGCCATAAACCCAGAAACCTTCAACGTTCTTAACACACAAGAGAAAAATAACACATACGTCTCGAACACTGTTATTTCATGGGCAATTTGAGATCCAGAGTTAAATTTAGCAGTTTCTTACTCCTCTGTTTTTAAAGTTCATTCCAGTTGCTCTTTTAGATGGCTGCCTACTAAAATATTTTATGTGCTTGATTGTCTGTTATGGGTTAGTCATATTTCGATTTCAACTCCAGTCAGGCTACATGGTTTAAAAAAAAATAAAAATAAAAGGACCTTGTATATTTACAGCAAGGACGGCAGCAGCCAGAGGTGGCAGAATGTTACCATTCCTTTTTTTTTTTTCCCTTTTACTAGACTACATATCGGTCACGGTAAAAACCCACCACCATTATTTTAGTTATACTGTTTTTTAACTCTTTTACTGGTAAATATATATCTTAAATAAGTTAAAATGTATTTAAAACTGTATTAAAACTTACGTTTAAGTTCACATAAGAACAAGAATGTCAAATTAGGTAAACTTAACTTCCTTAAATGTGAAGAGCAGTTAGCAGTTAGCGGTTTAAAATATCAGGTCAGTTAGCGAGCATTAGCTACCTAGGCTACCTAGGCTTCAAGCAGGACTGACTGTAGTGTGGTTACAGTTAGGTGTTAAAAACGTCAGTCTGAAACCGCACATATTTTATATATTTGTGACATTTCCAATGCATCATGACTGTATTTAATTCCGTTTCAAATTGAACCTCTGTGTGTGCGTCAGAGGGTCGAGCTGGTGACTGAACCAGTAAAATATATATATATACACACAGAAAGTGCTAAGTTATCAAAGAGGAAAACAGTAAAGCGTCTTCCTTTCAGTAACGTTTGTTGCTGTAAGTAAAAGGCGGTTGCTGGGTTTTTTTTACTAGACACCGAAAGACAACATTACACAATAGAAATCTGTAAGCTTTTTTTTCTGACTCATTATAGATCGATTTTTTATTATATCTGCACTTTGAAGGAGTCATTACTAAGGTGAATACGAAAGCAGCCATTCTGAATTCAGCTGCAGTGCTGCAAGCTAAACCCGAGCAAGGACACCATCTGGAGACCTCGGTGAAAAGCTTCGAGTGTCAGAGCAGTGAGCTGCGTACAGCTAGGACTTTAATCTTCTGGTAATGTGATGGAGACTCTGCGTGAGGGCCGAATCAGCATTGATGACCTTCGTGTTCTCGGATTTGTAGCAGGAAGCATGTATGAGGTCAGTTTAAACTCCATGAAGCATCAGGGCCGCTGTCAGGACCTGACCGGAATGGTAATGCTGCTTTCAACTACAGTCATTTCTCAAGCTGACAAAAATGGAACGCCGAGCTAAAACTGTATTAGGTTCAGTCACACACCATCAAAGGAGCCTTCAGTTCTTTCGTATTTAAAAAAATTACTTTTTGACTTTGTGTGTAGCTGTAATTCAAAAACGTTGGCCTCACTACTGATACCTATGAAAGGAACACTGAAGTGGTCTTCGGCCTAATCTCTACTTAACGCATATGTAAACGCGGGTGCATTTACCTCAGACAATCGTTTTGACGGTTTCCCCATTTACTCATAGTGCATGGCTATGTGCAGTTGTTGAGAATGCCAACAAACAGCCCTTAGCATAAACATACACTTGTAAAGTGCTTTCATGATAAGTATTTGGGCTGCTAATAAGAAGAGCTAGGGCCGCACGGTGGTGCGGTGGTTAGCACTGTCGCCTCACAGCAAGAAGGTCCTGGGTTCGATCCGGGTCACCCAGGGTGCCTTTCTGTGTGGAGTTTGCATGTTCTCCCCGTGCATGTGTGGGTTTCCTCCGGGTGCTCCGGTTTCCTCCCACAGTCCAAAGACATACAGATTAGGTCAACTGGCTACTCTAAATTGCCCATAGGTGTGAATGCGAGCATGTGCGGCTGTTTGTCTGTGTTGGACTGGCGACCTCTCGCCCAAAGATGCTGGGATTGGCTCCAGCTTCCCCGCGATCCAGATGGATAAAGCGGTATAGATAATGGATGGATGGTTGAATTCAAAAGCTCGCATTCAAGCCGTAGTATCACCAAGACGTCACTACTGAGCCCTAACCCTCGCTACTGCACAGGTACTGCATCATGTTTGACTCCGTGCCCTGGCCCAGCTTCTGAAAAGCTAGGATATGGGAAGACATTTCATGAGACATATAATTTGTCATCTGGAAGACTATGATTGGTAGGCAATGATGGTCAGCTATGTTTTGTGTTGGCAACATACATTATATATTGCCAAATGTATATGGACACCCATGTGTGGCTCTTTCCCAAACTGCTGCCATACAGTTAGAAGCACACAATTGTCTACAAGGTCTCTGTATGCTGTAGCATTGCAATTTCCCTTCACAGGAACCAAGAGGCCCAAACCTGGTCCAGCATGACCATGCCCCTGTGCACAAAGCGAGCTCCATGAAGACATGGTTTGCCAAAGTTGGAGTAGAAACAGAGGCGTGACCTGCACAGAGCCCGGACCTCAACTCTACTGAACATCTAAGAGCAGTGCTCATCTTCACTCTTGTGGCTGAATGAGCACAAATCCCTACAGCCACACTCCAAAATCTAGTGGGAAGCCTTCGCAGAACAGTGGAGGGAATTACAGCAGCACAGAAGGACGAAATCTGGAATCAGATCCATCTTTAAAAACCTTCTGGCCACAGAGCGTACGGAGTACAATGACCAAAACAAAGCGTCAGTCCAAAACTTGGAAAAACAGAAAACGCATGCATGTTATTACATAATCAACATACTGCTGGTAAACAATAAAAGACAGAGCTATAGACTTCTTCAGCCTAATTGTTCAGAAGCTGTTGGTTAGATTTCTGTATCAAATTCAAATTATCACAGGTTATAGATTAATCACTCTAATACACCATCATTCCTATCTTAATAATCCATTCCCAGTTGTACGGCGCCACTCGATGTAATCTGGGCCCCATAATAAACACCGGAAAAAGTGCATTTAAGAAAGAATATCTTATAATCGATCATAAGGTGAAGCTTTTTCAAAAAAGACATTTATTGAACACTCATGTTAGCAGTCTCGAGTGTTCGTGCTTTATAACACTCAGTAACTTTCCACCTTGGGAAACGACTTTGTCTTCAGGACTTTGTGCTTTCCGCTTTCTGGTAACCTAAGCTACGTGGTTTTTTTTTTTTATACTGCACTTCATGAGAGAGGAAAAACAGAAAGTCTTATGAAGGAATGACTGTTTACAGCTGCTGTAACGTAAGTGATCAGCTAAACTTGTGTCATGGAAATTACATTAAAACATTAAAAAGGTTAAAAGTACACTTAATTATAAATGATTAACTTTGGGGTAACAGTAACTCTGCTTTGGGCTTTCTCTTTCTCTTTCACTTTTAGAGTATTTGTGAAAGTGTGAAGGTTTAACTTTTTTTTTTTTTTTAAATGTGAACAGATAAAAACAGGTGTGGGCTAAAAATAGGATTTCGGACATACCAGGAACCTCCATATGAGGCCTTTCAATATATTACAATCCCAAAGGACACCTGTCTACGCTCCCTGAACGCCCAGTCACTGTAAAGGTTATCGAGTAGATATATTTATCATTCAAGTACCTTAAACAAGCATGAGTTGTGCGGGCACGATGTATTGAGAGCTGTCGTAACTAGTGCCTCTTATAGTGGGAGACAGCTGTGACTCACCGTGGCGCATCACCCTCGTCTGTACGGCAAAGTGGTGGAAGAAATGCTGTATGTCGTGCTATTCCAGTCCTCCTCCTCAACACCCGCGTCTCTCTCGCTCTCCTCTCTCCCTCATGGCAGAAACCCAAGGCACAGCTCTCCTGCACCCTCTGAATGCCACCAACCTCACGTCTACTGCCACAGACACACTGATGTAAAGTTGGATCCTGTAGCTTTTTCGCCTAACTTGTTTTCTTATACAGAATTCTGGGCTTGTGTACTGAATATTTGAGAGAATGTCAGTTCGACGTTCCTCGGTGGAGCTGAACAGATCACTGGTGCAGCATCTGCCCCTACTAATGCAAAATATGCACTGCCCTGACTATAAATTATGGATTAGATGATAGATAAGATGTGCTTGCGTGTTCATACCTAGCTAATAAGTTTCCTGACGTTAGCAAAACAGCTCCCTTCATGAATGTTGCTAGACAACCATCTAGCTAGTGAAGGCTGTGTGATGTCTGTAGCTCAACCCTTGGCTACTCGCCCAGTAATCAGCTGAGCATAGGATGAATTACAGGCCAATATTAACTTCCATTTTAGCTTGTAAGGTGTTTTGATGGATACTTAAAGCTATAGTGTAAGAAGCTATAGTGCTATACTAAAGCTAGAGTGTAAGTCCACACTAAAGCCGGTTCGACAACGTACAATATTTGACCCGAGGGAAAAATCACACATCGTAAAGGATAATCCTGGTTGGGAGTTGAGATCTACGGTCTTAGAAAAGAAAGACCATATATAGCGTGATGCTTAACAGCAGCTGATTTAGTGCTACTGCAACCAAAGACAAAGTTCTGGCCGTGCCAAAATTTGAATAAACTCTGACCCCTGCTACGCCACTCGTCTAAAAACCGCCAACACATGGTGACGTTTCGGCGAAACGTAAACAAGAAATTTGGGATTTGTTTAGCGTTTATGAATTGTGACAGCAGAGAGAAGGTCTCATCACAGTTCTAGCACTACAGCAAAAAAAAAAAAAAAGGGACGCAACATGGAAAGAAACAGAGGATGAATTGCAGCTTTCAGGTATGTCGAAAGATAATTACCATGGAAACATGATGGCGGAACATAAGAATTTCTTTTCCTGTAAGTCTAGGATCTTTCTTCGTGTAATCTGCCACGAAGAACGCATCAAGTCTTCTTAAGATTATCTCGAACAGTGGGCCAAGTAATAATTGTGCCCGTGGCGAGCAGAACAGTAGAAGGTCTCAGAAAGCATTAAACAAGCTGAACGTTGAGCTGGACGGGCGCCGATCTGGTCAACCACGCACAGGAATCTGAATGGGAACAAGCTCACTGAAACTGGACTGTTGACGAGCGGAAAAACATCACCTGGTCTTTTTTCCGATTCGTTCGGTTTCAGTTCCCATGAAAGTGGCCTGTGAGTGTATACTTGTCCGACTTATATTCAGTGCCTTGTTCGAAACTCTTCTTTATGTACTTTTCACATCAATTGTAACAGTTTCAATTTTTTTCAATCATTAAATGTGAAAGCACTAAAACTGGTTTGAAATTACAAAGCTAAGGAAGGCTAAAGGCAGCTGAGGTTGAGAATACCCAACAAACCTGTTAATGCAGTTAGCCAATCATTCAATCAAGTCGCAGAAGCACAACACAAAATCATGCAGATACAGATCAAGAGCTTCTTCACATCAGTCATCAGGAAGAAGACTTTAACTGTAGAAGGGTTGTTTGTACCAGAAGGTCTGATGAGAGTATTTCAGAAACTGCTGATCTCCTGGGATTCACACACACACATATGCGTTTTCAACACAACTTTTAACGGATACATTTTTCATTGCATTTAAACTGCTATCGGGAATCTTTAAGCATCCGAACACTTCAGTTAAAGCCTGTAGGGATACCGCAGCCCCGAGTACACTGATCCGACAGCAGCGTCCTCCTCGCGGTAACCCAGCCCACTCGCGTCTGTTGCAAAAGTCATGTGAAACAGGAGTCACAGCGGCACACTTTAAGGCAAGTTACATCACACTGAAAGGAACGGTTACCACCAAACATGTGACTGACTGTAACCTTTAGAAAGTCATGGCACCGATGATGGGTAATTTATTTATTTGTCCTTTAACTGAGTAGGGAGGATACGCCGAGGTTTCCATTTCTCTTCTCACATTAAACTAGCATTGAATTACTTGGCAAAAAAAAAAAAAACGAAACAAAAACAACCCACGGTTCTCTTGCAACTGCCGTCCTGTCACGTTTTTAAATCACATCCAGCCGAGCAATAGGAGACGGCTTTACAATCAGATTTCAGCCGCATATCCGCCAAGCATCGGAACAGCAAATTATCATGTCTAATCAGATCTGTTCATTTCCGTCATGAAACAGCTTCATAGGCGGCACGCAAGAACAAGAACACGCAGGATCGAGCAGAGGTAAAGAGCAGAAACGATCGGAGCCATGGTTCTCCAAGTGGCATTAGGGAAATACAGCCTGAGGGCGCATGATTTATTTATTTTGTTACCAAGACAGAAATCACAGTCCACTATTGTCAAAGTTCTTAGAGTTACTGTTTCATATATATTTTATAGAGAATGGGTTTAATTCAAACCTCAACTCCTAAAAACAAACAATTAGCTTATACATAACGTCAAATGACATTTCAATACAAATGTGTTCTGTGAGTAGAAAGTTCAGAAATGAAAAGCTCTAGTGTGCAAATCTGTAATGTTTGAAGGGTGTACTTTAGATGATCTTTTACTTAATGTCTATAAAAAAATGTTTTATTTTAAATAAATAAATGTTCCATTTACTATTATTTCTACAACCCGAATTCCAGAAAAGTTGGGACGTTCTTTAAAGTTCAATAAAACGAAAACTAAAAGACTTTCAAATCACACGAGCCAATATTTTATTCACAACAGAACACAGATAACAAATGTTCAAACGGGGAAATTGTACACCTTTATCCACTAAATGAGCTCATTTCAAATTTGATGCCTGCTACAGG
>JAQQZR010000038.1:17871049-17883151 GCA_030068235.1 Notoglanidium macrostoma | reverse complement strand
TCCGGGCTAAAGAGGAGGGAGACCTTCCAGTGTGTTATGAGCGTTCAGTTCAGAAGCCAGCATCTCTGATGGTATGGTGGGGCGTAAGTGCATATGGTATGGGCAGCTTGCATGTTTTGGAGGAACTATGAATGCTGAAAAGTATATAAAGGTTTTAGAGCAACATATGCTCCCCTCCAGACGACGTCTATGTCAGGAAAGGTCTTGTGTATTTCATCAGGACAATGCAAAACCACATACTGCAGCCATTACAACAGCATGGCTTCGTCGCAGTACAGTCCGGGTGCTGAATTGGCCTGCCTGCAGTCCAGATCTTTCATCTATAGAGAACATTTGGTGCATCATTAAACAAAAAATACGTCAAAGACGACCACGAACTCTTCAGCAGCTGGAAACCTACGTATATCAGGCAAGAACACCAAAACTCCAGAAACTCATAAGCTCGATGCCCAGACGTCTTTAGACTGTTTTGTAAAGAAGAGGAGATGCTACACCATGGTAAACATGCCCCTGTCCCAACTATTCTGGGACCTGTAGCAGGTATCAAATCTGAAATGAGCTCATTTTGTGGATAAAATTGTAAACTTTCTCAGATTAAACATTTATGTTATCTATGTTCTGTTGTGAATACAATATTGGCTCATGAGATTTGCGAGTCTTTTAGTTTTCAGTTTATTCAAATTTAAAGAACGTCCCAACTTTTCGGGAATTCGGGTTGTATAATAAATAAAATATTTAAACTGAAAATGAAAGGAAACAACAAATTTTTAAAGATTGAGTATAAACTTTCAACCAAAATTAAATAAATAAATAAATAAAATAATCGGCTGCTTTTTTATTAATGCAAAAATGTCATGTAAATTTGCGTGTGTTCATGACATAATTTATCATAATATTGATATTATCCTGCTCAGCCCTGGGTCACAGTTGCTGGGTTGTTGCTTCTTGTTTAGGTTAAAGGGGAGTTTCAGGTCCGGCACAAAAGACTCAAGTCTCAACATTCAAACAAATCTAACTTAAAGACCACCTCAACAGGCTTCTCAAAATTGCGCAATATCAAGGCATCCAACAGTAGAAAGAGTCAGTACTGGTGCTACCTAACCTGCTGCGAGATGCTCCCATGGCGCTCGGCTTTCTCCTGTACAGTAACACACGTTCTCAAACATCATACCGAGATGGCGCAGTTTTGGAGAACGTTGCTGTTATAACGTGATCATTAGCGCAGGGTTTTTTATGAACGTACTTCTGAACACATCATGCTCAGTCTTTACATTAGCACAATCATACTTCAGATTTATTATTCCTCGACACATCAGGTCAAAATGGACATTACTTGTAGGCTACTTGATTTTTTTTTTTTTTTTTTTTTTTAAAGTTACAGAGGTTTAAATAATACCATTTAATCAAACTGACCCATCACACTACAAGAACTCGGTAATAAATATAGCATTATATATACACACACCAGTGGTGAGTTTCCAGCACTGTAACAATTCTTTTTTTTTTTTTTTTTTAAATGACAGAAACCCCTGTTTCAGCCTATCCAATACAAATGTCAAGAACATCTGTCAGCTTCAGCAAACATCAGCTATACCGCTATACATTCAGAAAAAGAAAAAAAAAAAAAAAAAGAAAACTTCAACTTTCTTTGAATAGATAGAGTAGAATAGAGTAAATAGATATTTAGCGTGGCCAGTGTCAGTGCGCCAGGTTTGTTGCTGTTCCAGTACGTTAGAAGGCCTACTACATGTAGAAGCAAAAGCCAAACAACCAACACAGGAAGTGAAAAACTCCTCGCTCTCAGCCAAGTTTAAGGGCGAGCAGAAACACGACGACTGTTCCACGCTGACCAGACAAACAAACTAAGCTGAGTGAAGCTGCAAGAACATGTACAGCGCACCGAGCACAGCGTGCTGCTCATTAAACAATTCCTGTGCACTATTACAATAATAAAATGACATGAAAGATACAAATAATGCTAATCCAGTCTTGCACTTAACTTCTGTTTATAACTTGTTGCGTCCTAAAAAGGTGTAGTTTGTCATTCATGAATTGCTTACATGCCATGCATTTTTGTTTCGATTTTAATTCCTCTCCAACCAAATTCCCATTGAGTTATCGTGTTATTTCAGTATATAACACGGCCTCTGGATCGGCGAGTTCATGTCGGGTCACACTGAAATAGGAAGCAGGGTCTATGTCCGAGCCAACCCGCTCTTTCTCTGCTAGACAATAATCATTTCCCTTGAATTGTTTGCACTGAAATACCATACATGCTGTTGATTCGTGTAACGATCCGCCTCCCATTCAGAGTCCCATTCACCATGTGCTCCGTGGAGCTGAAGACGGTTGTAACAACGTGACAAATGCACTTCGGCTTCAATCACACCGGGCGTCTGTCTCGTCTCGCTACGGTAAAGCAGAAAATCTGCAGCTCACTTACCAAACAGGAGATGAATGAATGATGAGCGACTGCGCAGAGCTCGTTTACGCTGCACCAGAAACCAAGCTCGCAAACCAGAATGGAGGAAATGAAAAAGTTCTGAATGAACACTGCAGGATGTGGACGTCTGAGGTCTCGGAGGAGTTCCGCTCATCTGCCGCAGCTATATTTCAAACACAGACGCCTCTCATACGCTCATGCCTCTCTGCCTCTCTCTCTCTCTCTGCCTCTCTCTCTCTCTCTCTCTCTCTCTCTCTCTCTCTCTCTCTCTCTCTCTCTCTCTCTCTCTCTCTCTCTCTCTCTCCTCAATTGAAATAAAAGCAGAACTGTGTGTCTGTTTCGAAAGGAAGAAGTCACTTAATGTTTACATTCTGGTTTGTTGTTTCAGAACACAGACAAACAGTTATCCAAAATGGTTTTAGCCAATGATTTATTTACTCCCAAAGCATGCAGCTCTACATTACACAACCAAATCAGCCGTTGTTTAAGAGAACATCCATGAAGTAGAACTTAAATCATAATTACTGCAAACTGTTGACCTCCTAGCTCCTGGCTGTTCCACACTGTGACTAAGCTTGCAAAGGACATAGTGGATAGTAAGAGCAAAAAAGTACAATACACAATGGCTCTTCTGCGTCAGCGTTGCATAGGAACAAGAAAAGATGAGTGAATGGAATGATTTCTGAATTAAAATACCATGCAACATTAAAAGGAGAAGTGACCTGAGCCCAAAAGACTAATCAGCTTCAGCCGCATGGAAACAAACTCCCGCCCACTAGTCACTTATTTAGGTCATATGCAAATAACCGTTTAGCATCATATTCATTTAACGGACAGACATAGTCAATAAAAAAAAAAAGCAATAAAATCCAGTAAATAAACTCAACACGGTTTCAAGAGGAACCAACGGTCCACTATATTCGTCTTTCAGAATATTTTGGGTTTTTTTTTTTTTACTGAAATTTCTGGTATTGTGTAGGTGTAGCAGAATTTCCTAACTTCAAATCCAAACGGCGACTTTATTCAAATGGACTGCAGGATGGATATTTGAATTTGCCTTTGCTAATTAGCATTTGAATTGAACAAAATTGTCCGGAAAAGGCTGCCATACATAGGAAGTGTCTACAGTGTAGACAGTTACAGAAGCTTGTTATTTCCATATCTATCGAAATTGAACCGTTGCCCTGCGTAGCTACCCATTAAACATCCCATCTAGGTTTCGTTGCTAGGGTGATGTGACAAAAAGATCAAATCACGGTCCAATCAGCATACCCCCCCCCCAAAAAAATAAAAATAAAAAAATAAAAATAAAAAATAAATAAATAAAAAAAAGGCATCCCCAGTAATTGGAAAATCACGATTTCGGATCCTGATGTTCCCACAGCTATCCATGGCCAGGAGCAACACTGACCGTGCTCTCAGGGTGGGGGGGATGACATACTGATTTTGAAAAGGTTAACTTCATGTACCTCAGTGGACGCACTTGTTGCCCCACCCTCCCCAGATGGCAGCCGTCATGTGAAAGGGCTAGTAGGCAGAAAAAGGCAAGACCAAACAGGGGAGAAAGTCAGTAAGGGGTGTTTTGAAAAAAAAAATTAAAAAAAAAAAAAGATCACAATACTTAAACATATTTCTACGATACACCATTATGTATCATGCTATACAGGACTGTGATCAAACTGTCAGCAAAAAAAAGACCTTAAAAAATGATATAGTTTTATTTCATGTCTACAAATATCATTTTTAACACCATAAATGAGTAAAACGGACATTCGGTAACCTGAACAGTTTATATCTCATATATCGCATAATTTAGCACAATATTCCTATTATATCATCATATGACCCTGCCCTATTTGTTGCCCAAGAAACATCATTCATCCATCCACCTTTAGTAACCACTGGTGGATCTGGAGCATTTGCAGATAATACGGGGCATAAGACGAAAGAATTTACCCCACGCAGGTCCATCACAGGGCACCATATCTCACACACACACACACACACACACACACACACACACACACACACACACACACACACACACAGGCAATCTAGCAGAGTTAATCCACCTACCTGCGTGTATTTGGAGTTGGAAGAAATCCAGAGGAAACCCACACAACATGAGGATTAGGTACTCATTACAGTTAGTAATAATGGATTATAAAAGGACTAACGTCCAAGATATTCAGAAAAGTGTATATAAAATATCAATGTCCCTTCATCTGAACCTAGTACATCTTCACTGGGGTCAAAAGAGGTCAGAGTTACAGGCATGCAATACCAAACACACGGCACTGTTCTGTCAGTAGGCTTGGGTTTTTTCCCTCAACAGCTTTTTTAATGCTGTAATTCACAGCGTAGATATGGCCATGTTTACAGCCCTAATTCCAGGCAGTGTTCAGGGTGATAAGAGCAGCTCGAGCTCATTTCACAGGCTAATAAACACACACACAATAATAAAGCATCACGAGTGACCATGCCGCCACACTAGCACTGCAGCTCCTGTAGAGCTTTTGTAGCAAAAACAGTACAACAAAACGGACAAAAGGCGTGTTTTGTTATTGTTGAATTTTAATTAGGCTGCGACTCGACGCGGATGTAAACACTGTTATGAATGAACACACACACACGCGCACCAAAACAACTCCAGCACAGACAGCTAGCCTAGCTTATCCGCTATCCTACTGACACTCTCACTGCTTTATGTGAGAATTATAAACGTAAAAAGTGTCTCACAGGCTAAATTACATCTTCTGTGCTAAAAAAAAAAAAAAAAAGGTTAGCATGGTCTCATTTTAAAGGTTAAAACGAGGCTCTCGGAGTCCTAGCTAAGAGCGTATGCTAATTGTTATTGTTGTCTCGGCAATGTGTAACAGCGTGGAATTCACAGTGAAATGTCAATTTAGTGGCTGAAATGAACTGCTTTAGAGGATGGAGGCTTAATATGCTGCAAGAAGGACGGACACACACGCGCGCGCGCTAGGCCACAAGCAGACTACTGCACCTTGTGATCATCTTTTCCCAATTCTCAGCATCACAGTGCTGCACCAGAGCCCTCCCTCCTCCATCCTCACTGTGTGTGTGTGTGTGTGTGTGTGTGTGTCAGCGGTGAAGGAGGCGGCTGCTCTCAACACATAGACATTATGACCATCATCACTGTTAGCCTTATCTTTATCATCAGCGGCTGCATCCACGCATCAGGGACTGCTCGTCTCCTTCTCCGTTCAGCGACTGTTAGTGCGTTTACCTGGCGCTAGGCTCCCTGTTTTGTTTCGGGTTTTGTTTTTTTTAGCCTCCCTGACACGCCACAAACGCAGCATGAACTAAACGGACACCCTAAGGAAACGGAACAAAGCTTTCACTGCAGCCGAGCCAAAGAATGGTAGCTACTGACCAAAGCAAAGCGCGATGGTGCCTCACCCCCTGCCAGCCGTCGCCGAGCCTCCTCTCCTCTCACACCGCCGATATAGTTGTTGACTTTCAGGAAGACTAGTGACGTCACGGCCAGCCTGTTCTCTGACCGTCTCATCCGTCCACGCTAGGTCCAGCTGGCCCCGCCCCCTTTCTGCCTCCGCCAAACTCTCGCGAGATCCTATTCGCTGATAAGGGACGTGTATATGGCACCTCTGCTTGACGTTATCATTAATAACACCTGCTATTAAAGTGATTGTTTCCCTACCCCCAGGATATTGGTACAGGTTTATCTGTTTGTTTTTTTTATTCGCGTAATCTGTAGGCTATAACTGCATTATCTAACCATAGTATCTAATGGGCTTCTGACTAAGGAAGGCTGTGAATTATTCTTCTGTTTATTTTTCTCCAATTTATTCATATTTAAGCCTTCTCTTCAGGTCACAATTACAATCATTACACTTAATTTTTTTTTTTATTTCATTAAAGTGAAACCACATTAACAACATTAACTCATTTTCTCTACTGAAGCTGAAAAAAACCTTATTTTAGGGTGGAGGCATAGC
This sequence comes from Notoglanidium macrostoma, assembly GCA_030068235.1. Classification (NCBI taxonomy): domain Eukaryota; kingdom Metazoa; phylum Chordata; class Actinopteri; order Siluriformes; family Auchenoglanididae; genus Notoglanidium; species Notoglanidium macrostoma. The sequence goes on along the minus strand of JAQQZR010000038.1, from coordinate 17,876,728 downwards.
GGATGCATTCTAAATATTGTTTTTATATGCACTATATGGCTGAGATGACACTAAAGTTTATCTTGACTTTGATATAGTGAATTCACTCTGTTACATTACCCCCCTGTCATGTCATGTTCTCCCCAAAAACATCAAGGTTGATCATTTCAAATATTATCTGTATCAGCTGCTCAAAATCAATATAAACTGTGAACAGTACATCCACTGCTAAGTAACGAACAGAACACAGTGGTTTATTAGTCCTTCATATACCCTGTTAGCAGCCTGTCAAATAAGCAACTCATAATGTTTACAAATGTAAGTGAACTTTCTTTTCTTAAGTGATTTACAGGTTGCAGTATTAATACTATTATGTAAAAATGTGATAACTAATTTTCCATTGTATGGCAATAATTCATCTCACTGACATTGTCCAGTCACATTTGCAACTTTATTTCCCTGTATCAGAGCATATTTGTATGTTTAGACAGCTATTAGCATGTTATCTTTTTCTGTGGTTGGATCTGCTCCTGTCATATTTAAATACAAAATGCCCATTTGTATGTGTGCTATATCCGTATCAGCTTTCATTATTCTATGCAAGATTTCTTATTCTCTCACTGACTGAGCTTTCTTAATTTATTTCATGGATTCTTATTGATACAATATTTTTTGGAGTTTCTTTGCTGTATATCATTTGGTATCTTTCTTTATTTAAAAAAAAACCCACCAGAGTCTCTTAATATTGTAGCTTGCAAGCCTACAGATTGAAAAGCAGAACTATTCAGGAGTATTCAGTGTGTGTGAGCTGGTCTCACCTGAGGACCGCTGAAATGTGATCCCTGAGTCTTTTTGTGTGACTGTTTTTACACGGCCTGCCCCAGGCTTATGCCGTAGCTAAGCCCCAACTGCACCAGATGGTAAGGGGAGGTGCAGTGGAGGTGAGGAGAAGGCCAGGCACAGTAACCCAGGTGGAGTCCCACATACACACATCGACAGGACAGCAGCCGTGCCAGGCGCATGCCCTTTCACCTCTCCATCATCTGCCCAAATGTTTAGAGGGAGACAATACCTGCTACAGGGGCAATATGTATATGTACAGGAACTCAGTGAGACATAAGGGCACATGGGTACATGTCTGAGGTCTGTATGTGTACACATGTATCTGTATACACACATATGCCCAAGTTCAAGCACTGACCTTAAACCTTGAAGTGATGCTGAACCAATGCCACTCAATAACTGAAAACTTCAATCCAACTTAACTTTTTTAGGACAATTTTGCAAATAATTGTGTCATTTGTGGGTCACCATATACACCCCCAACTACATTATTGTTTTGTTGCCCTCTGTCACCGTGGAGCAGCATTAACCAGTTGAATGCAGCTAGGTGAGCCAGAATGGGCAGCTCAGGCCTTATGTTTCCCCATTTGAAAAGTAAAGCTGTCCTGCACACCTTTGACTGGAGCTGCAGCTGCTCCGTGTCCTCTCACATGGCCGCTCTGCTTACAGCTGTCCCTATTCCACACCGGAGTCCTCTCTCTATCCAGGACCACATACCAAGGGGCCACGATGCCCACTCACTCAGATACACATAAAGGACCCAGGCAGACCTCCTGAGCTCTTCTGTTTTTCTGGAATATTCCTGGGGTTCAGCTGCAGGGGCAAGAGGTAGCCATCAAGGTAGCCGTGTGGCTAGGGGTTTACTATGAAGAATACAGGAGCGGTGCAATATAGGCCCTGCTGTCCCACAGGACACACAGTATGCGTATGTTCCAAGTTTTCCTTCTGGCTTGCTTGCGTGTGTGTATGTTTGTGTGTTTGCGTGTGTGTAGCATGCTTCCTACTTTAAAATTTAAACTCATCATAGCACTGTCTACAATATCTGTAATGAAATACAGGGTGCATAAAAGTGCAGAAATATGAAAACTGCTTTCTTTTAATCTCTTTTGTCATATTGCTAATTCTTAGTATCTACATGCTTTAAACATACAAGTTAACTTCAAATTTAATGCCTAATGTATTGTTGATTTATCTCTTCCACCAGCGAAAAAGATATTAAAAACACTATTTTATGTTATGAATTCCTCAATCCCCAGGAATCAAACTAGCAATTAATGTTAGATGATATTGTTTTTACAGTGTTAACTGATTGAAAGTATGAACCACATCACATAGCCAATAAGGTGTTTGTTTTTTTTACTATAATTCAATTCTAAGTAACCCCAGTTATCTCTCTCATTATGGTTGTTTTTGTCTACTAATAAGTCATCATGTACACATTGTCTAACAGGACTATCATACTGATTTATGATTGAATTTTTGCAGAGTGGCTGCCAACACATTATCACATCCTTAGAGAGTACATGAATATTTGTTTCCTCACTAGATATAAATCAGAACTATACAAACACCTATGATATAAATAGACATTCTCACTGTTTGATTTGTTTACATCTTTTACAATTCAAAAGCCAATATTATAAGTGTATGAGATGGAAAAGGCCACTTATGGCCTGTGTCATCTGACAGGATTATGGGCCCAGGTGTGAGTATGTTGCGTATTTTGAACCCCATGTCTAGCTGCAACACTGGTTCTGTGTGTGTGCAAATATTCTTATAACTATACTGTCAGGATTTGCAGATGGGATTCAGACTCCATACTTCCACAAATGGTTGCATCCCCATTGGTTTCTGGGTGGAGAATATACACAATGCACCTTTATTTAACACCTTTATTACAGAACAGATTTCCATGTTAATTTAACAAAATTTTCCGATTAGACACCCATTACAACAAGGCCTAAAAATTCCAGCAACCTAGCCTACATCAATAATTATTTTAGCAACGCTCTCAAAAAGTCTGCAACGCAGGAGACATGTGTTAGTTAATTTTCTTGAAAGTGGCTCATTAAAGTGTGTGATGAAGAAAATGAATTAACAGGAAACAACCCTGCAACAGACAGTTGCAAAAAATCCAAACAAGCAAACAGATAAATGATAAAATACAGAGGACGAGACCTGAGAGAATGCTTAGACGCTCGTGGCATAACAGTCTATATTCCTATCACTTTGAAAGTCACTATTAATATCAGAATATGATATAGCTTTTGTCTATTTTGCGTCTTTTTAATAATAGCAATCTAACATCTCCGATTGAGGCAGGGTATAACTCAAACATCTAGCTTGCAATAAGAGTGTGAACATTTTTGCACTCAAAAATACAACAGCTGCTGTTGTGCAGCACATTATCTTAGAGCACATACAATGGCTTAGTTTGAAATAAGTTCCTTACTAACTTTATTTTGAATGTCAAGCATATCATTTTTGGATATTGAACCAAAAGACACAATAATTTGCATCTGTATACAGATAACATACTAAATTTGAACTACAGTGCACAGTACAGGTGTCTTTAAAGATTATTAACTGAAGCACAGCTTTAAAATCTGTGGAGGTTTGTAGGCTAGGATCCAAGAACATTGTTATATGATACATATTTAATTTAATGAATTATCCTTCTACTTGAAGAAACTTAACATGAAAACAAAGTCTAATTGTCGATTTAAAACAACAGTCACATAACATATTGACATTTGCAGCAACCAGACAAGAACGACTAACGAAATACTACAAGTTGTGGAGCTTTAAACAGGTTCACTGAAAGCTGTGCTAGGCAACAACAGTTTTGCTCACAGTTTGTGCTCTCTGCTGTGTTTCTTGTGTGACACGGTGGCCTCTGGCAGGTTCTCTGGATGAGGAAGGCAATCTTTCACTGCTCTGAGCCAATGCAGCTGTTCCTAGGGTTTGACATCTGGGCCTGACAGATCGCCATGGCGCCAGCGGTGCTCCACACACACAGCATTCACGCCACACCCCTCTCACATCCTCCTCTTCCAGATGCATACTGCGGTGCCACGGGGTGCCATCCAATCTCATCACGGTCAGGCCTCACAGCCAACACTCTGCGTCTGGGAGCCAAACCATATGTCAAGGTCATAGCTGGGTAAAAGAGGGCTGTAGTGTAGCATGTCTGAGATGTAGAAAAAACTTGAAGTGTGAGATCTGGGCAAAGGTGTTTAATATTTATAAAAACAAGAATGCATATAGTCAGACATTAATAAAAAATAGGAATAAGATATAACAGTGCCTGCTGTTATTGGAAAATAATAGGTAGGATCCTGCGATGAGAAAAAAACTAATCCCCTACAGTAAGTTGATTAGTGTTTAAGTGTTTTATTCCTCTTATACAACAGCTGACTATTTTTTTTTTTATCTGCTTACAGATACATTCAATGTTGTGGAACGTTCATTATAGCAGCTATTAATAGCTGTTCCACCAGCTTTCTGTCTTGAAGTTAATATGACAAAAAAACAGCTTGTCATGTTATCAAGAAACCGGAAAGTGCAAAGTCGTTTGTCCTTAAGACTAGCGAAAAACGTTACACCCCCAAGACTCCATCTATAAATATTTTAAATAACTGTCTCCTTACAGAAACCTTCACTATATCAACCATTCCATGATTCCTGTTGTTAAATAGCATCCATGTATTATTAGCCTTAGATTATGTGAAGCATCCACCATACAAGTCCCGGGGAATGAGTCATTACTCTAGAAAAGATAATATACTAGAACGAGCACACTAAAATAAAACTGTGATTTGAATTACAGCCGGCACTATTATCAGATCTGCTGTCATAGTTAATTAATCAACACCATCTGACCAATCAGATTTGAGAATTCAGCTGTGCTGTAGTATAATATCAATGAAAAAACTAAATATAAAAAATTGTCCTTTGATGGTTCTGCTGTCTTTTTTTCATCATTTCTATTCTGAAATATAACATTCATCTAACACAGCTGGCAACAGCTGGAGTGAACAGCATTTGGTGAAGCTGATTTTGATTTCCCTGTGGGGCTAGCACATTGGACCCTTCACATTGGACCATGAGACTGAGAAAGAAGCATCTGGAAGCTACAGACTGTATTTGTATTACCACAACTGGATGAGTTCTGTCTGTTTGTAGGGAAGTTTGTTTTGGCTCATCCTGACAGAGCAGAGACAGTGGCTTAAAGCACTCTATGGGGAGTTGAGAATCATCTCTAGTTAATCTTATTGAGTGACTTTACTTGTTGTGTTCAAGTCTATCTTCTGACAAGGATTTGGTCACAATTCTTTTTGCTCAGTCACTGTGACTAAACGTAATGCTTTCTTGTCCAAAAGATAGATGAGCAAAAAATACGCTAAAGTCTCTTTAATAGCTTCAAACCTCAGAGCACTTTTCACTTTCGGAGACCACAGTTGTTTGCTTTAGATTCTTGCTGTTCTGTTCTGCATCTTGATATCTAAGAAGCACAAATTTAAAAGTCAGTCATACAGAATATGCATGATTTTAAAGGGTATATATGTATATATAATTTCAGACAATACTATTTAGCTGTAACACTGACATGGCTAAACAAAATATTTGTGCAACTGAGGTAATGTCCCTGTATTGATTCAATGGACTGAATGCTGAATGTTATGTCTGAATATACTGGGGGCGGCAAGGTGGTGCAGTGCTTAGCACTGTTGCCTCACAGCAAGAAGGTCCTGGGTTCGATTCCAGGGTGCCTTTCTGTGTGCGTGGGTTTCCTCTGGGTGCTCCAGTTTCCTCCCACAGTCCAAAGACATGCAGATTAGGTCAACTGGCTACTCT
>JAQQZR010000038.1:17848907-17859172 GCA_030068235.1 Notoglanidium macrostoma | reverse complement strand
TGTGTGTGTGTGTGTGTGTGTGTGTGTGTGTGTGTGTGTGTGTGTGTGTGTGTGTGTGTGTGTGTGCAGGGTAAATGCATGAAATGTTAAGTGTTTTTTTACAGTTTAAAAAAAATAACATGTTTATTGTCACCTTGATTAAGCAGTTCCCCCAAAATAGTCAGTTAGCATGATGTAGTTGTTTACAAAGGCCAGCTTTTAATCATTTACCCATTCATTACAGATTCAAGTATAAAAATATGATATAAAAATATGAATATCATATATCATATGTTGTCATTCAAATTAATGAATAAGACCGCAGAGAATGCAGAATGGACTAGTTAGTTGTACACCATTTCTACAGATATCTGTGTTCTGCATAAGTGATCACGTTACTGTTTGTTACCTCTTGAATAAATGATTGTTTGTGCTTATTCTTGCAAAGTTACTGATGATTTGGTATTTAGTCTATAGTCCACCTGAGCTGATGAGTTGATTATAAACGTGACATTCACCAACATGGATTGCACAGTGACCTCTAGAGGAAGGAACTCAAACAAACACAACCTCTTCAAATACTGCAACCTGTGTAAATAAACTTTTTTTAATCAATAATAAAAAAAATTATGGTTTTATGCACCGTAAAGTGTCGATTCATGAGATTGTCTAGGGCTGTTGACTGCAGAATTTGTATGACAATATCCTGTCTCTTATTATTTTTAATCTTTTAATATTCCTGTCACGATGCCACAGGAAAACTTTCATCAATCCATCTCAGTACTCCAGAACATGGCTTTTCAGTGGCAGATGAGGCAGCCTTCACATCTTTCCCTTCAGTTATGACAGATGGGTGGGTCCAGCACAAACAGTTAAAAAACCCACAGTTCAAACATCAGGCTGCATGAACTGCTCATGGCACAACCACATCCAAGGGACTGCAACCTCCATAAAGCATGTGGGATCAGGAAAGCCTGTTAGTTATAGTATGGGGGCATGGAATAACATAACAGTTATGTTAATTACTGATAATCTCTCTCTCAGACACAAGATAGGACTTTGAACTTTGCAACATTTGAAACCTAAAAAGCTTTTTCTTCCTAAATGTTTCCTCAGGCGGAGAAATATTGGCAGTGGCTTGCATTCTAAGCCACAAGGGAAGGGGTTCAAGTGTCTTAATCAATAAACTTAAATATTTTAGGTTATAATACGTTTACCCTAACAGTGTGCTGAACTGTATAATGTGGCTGGTGTCCAAGCTGTTATAAAAAGGTAGTATTCCGAGTTTGGGTTTAGACACAGAGCAGCATTATGGTTCTTTACAGAGACTTCTGTTGCAGCTGAAGCTTTTCGTTCCAAATATAGAGAATCACCGATTAAATTACCAGCAAAATTGACTGTGCACAACATTTTAAAGAAATCACAGCATGAATGATGGTATGAAAATATGTACTGTAATTAAGTAAACAGAAAGCTTATTAGCCTGAGTTTGATTAATTCTCACACATGCAGTTCTATTGAGGCATGATGTGAATGTTGCTGAATGATGATAGTTCACAACACTCCTTGACCAAACAAGGAGCAGATTGTTGGGTGGCACTGCGACAACAATAAAAGGAATGCAGAGAGCTTTAAACCGTCCCCCACATGTAGAAGCTCACGCAATGAAAGCTTCACCACATCAGCTTAATGAGGAGGCCACACTCGGCATTAAATAATAATGGTGTTAGGTCAAGATTCCAGACCTGGGAGGATAGTGGTTTGTTTTGAAATATATTAGTAACGCCAATTAATTTACTGGGGCGAAAGAGGCACACTGAGTGTGGGACCATGACGGCGGAGGGCGGGCTGGGTTTTCACAGCCAGCTCTCAGGAACAAGTGAGTGTATTCATCAGGCTCTGAGTGAACTTGGCTTCACACATCTGTGGGGCCTCTGCACTCACCTGATTATGCACTCCCTGCAGCGCACCACACTGACTCTACAGCCTCAGCACCGTAGGACACACTCGACTCTAGACAAGTCAATTGTTATGCTATGATCTGTACTGGCACATGTGTCTGGACTGAATTTTTCAGTTTAGTCGTGCTTGTAATGTTATGTAGTGCAGTTTGCACCGTGGCCATGACAACCTATAATAGAACAAATGGGGAAATGGACTCTGTGCTTATTTTAATAATACTTATTTATATACGTTTTATTCATTACATCAGTAACACTGATTTGTGCACATAGTGTGATTTTGAAATTATTTATTTATTACATTTATTTATTTATGATGTAAAGAACCATCATACTTTCCACAGCTGGATTGAACAATACAGATAGAGCACGCTATACAGAGCTTACTTTCTGAAGTTGTGCCGAACAACCATTTTACCCCAAAATAGGAAATAAATAATAACAATAATAATATCCCAAATAAGTTCTGTACAGATACCGTCTTACTTTCCACATTTGTATTTAATACCAAAATTGTTTACATTTCCTTCAACATTTTTATTAACAAGAATATTCTTATTCTCATTATTTCTATGTATCTATGCAGTTGCATATTTGTCCTATATTAGTTACTCCCTTAATTTATCAATGAAAAATGAATGAATGAATGAATGAATCAGTCAATGGATCAATCGATAGAAGCAAAATCAGACTATATAAAAGCCATATTAGTTACTTCCATGTTTTTAATCTGTAAATAAATGAGTTAATACATGTAAAGTGAGATCACATTTTATTTGTTCATTTTAGTTCCTCCCATATTTTTTCAATCAATCAATTAAAAAAAACAAACAAACATTAAATTACTCCATTTGCATTGTCGTGTGCTTGAACTATTCCTCGTTTCATGTATTTTTTTTTTTTTTTTTTTTACAATTTATGATCAGGAGATTGCATTAATATTTAATTACCTTAAAGTACTCATGTGTACCTCTAAGCTACTCCAAGCTAGCTAATATACAGGTTTTAGGATAATATATTTATTATGTCCTTTTTATGGACATATATAGACACATATCTTGACGGTTCATGAACGTATGTTCTATATTTTCTCAATATTCTACTTGTACGGGCTAATAATCAGTATACTACAGTGAGCTGAATGCTGTTATTCTCGTGGCCACCACAGCACATGGTGCACTGTACTCTGACACACTGCTGTCTCCTGTCTGCCTGCTGTGCTGGTGAGCTGCTGTTCAGGAGATGTTCAGGAGATGTTAGTCATGTGACCTGTGAGAGGCGGGCGGAAACCGGATAACGCACCTGTTCTTTGTGGCCGTTGTGCGCGTGACTACATTACCCATGAGCCCGCGCGCGCGCGCTCCCTCTCTGCGCCACTCTCTTCTAGGAAACCAGTCCGCTTGGTCTTTTTTTCTGCTTTCTCACTGTTACCCGGTGTCAACCTACGCCGAGGAGACAAACACATCCCTCCCTCTTTCCCACTCGGCGGCTGCTTCCAATTCGCCTCGGCGTTTCTCCTCGCCTCCTCTATTGGCCTCGGACACCGCCAGTCACGAGCGCTTCCCCCTTTTTCCTTTTCCCGGAGAGTTGAGTAGCAACAGCTCGGAAACATCTGGCCGCCGCAGCTCCTGTCTCTGCGCTCCGCTCCGCTCCGCTCCGTGTTTCCTGCAGCGCGGCGGATATGGAAAGCTGCTGAAAGTCAATTCACTTCTTTCGTGTGTGTGTGTGTTTTTTTCCGCCGCCGAGGATTTGGCCAAAGGAAGTGGGAAGTCGTCGGAGCTCGCTTGTCTGTAAGTGCCTTTATTTTAATACGAGGCGCTCTTTAAGCAGACGATAAGCGGGGTTGAGCGGTGAGGGCTGCGTTTGTTATGCGAAAAGTAGCGAGCTTCTCTTTCCTGGCCGCTGTTGTGTTTAGGCAGAAAAACAGTTAGTGGAGCGCGAGGAGCCTGAGCGCGAGCGCCTGCTCAATCCGGGCCTGCTGTGGAAATGTAACAGTAACAGTGCAGGTAGCTGCCTTACTTTTTCTGTGTTAGCTCCGAGCTAGCTTTTCCTCAGTTCACGGTGTTCGGGTATACACACGCACACACACACGGCGGTGTTGTTAAGCTGTGTGTGTGTGTATACACTCTTCACCTCTCTGTAGCCTAAAGAAACATGGGATTCGCGTTATATTTCCTCATGAAGTAAATACCGCCACCGAACGCGTCACCATAACATTCTCCAAATGTTCAACAATTAAAAAAGGTTCATGGTTTTCCCCTTTTCGGAGTTGAGACAAGATGATATTAAGTTAGCACGAGTATCTTGACGCATTTGCTTCGCATGTTATAGACCCAAGTTTTACTCCTGCATTCTGTTCAATCAAACCTCACACATCTGTGGGCTTCTTCGTTTTAGGCTCTTTAAATAGATCAAACAGCGAATAGAAAACACACACACACACACACACATCCGTTATTATATGTAGCAGTGCGAGAGAGTGACCGCTAACACGAATAATCGATGATTTGTGAAGTAAGGCTGAGTTGTGCAGTGGGCTTTCTCCATGCTCAGAGCTGAAGCAGGACTCGAGCAGGTGCAGTAAGCTATGAAGTTCACTTGGCTCGTCTTATTGTGTGTTTCCTCAAAAACTTGGCAGATGTTACCAGATAATTATTTATGTAACCCTTCCAAACTACAGCCCTCGCTGCAAATTTCTTTTTGATATGCATTTAAGTAAGGAGACACTGCAAGGTAAATAAATAAATCCTGTACTTTTTTTTTTTTTTTTTTTAACTAAAAGTGTAGATAACCTGTTTGTTTGATTTGGGGTGATAGTAATTTTTTTATTTATTTATTTATTTTTACAATTTGAAGCTCTTGAAGGAGGACCTAAGTGATTAAAGGTAAAAACATGGAGTTAAACTAAACCTTAAGTAGTCCCATTAAAGAACCTTTTTGTTAAAGCCCTGTTCATGAGGTCTATAGGATCGCTCCCTTTGTCCATTATTTCATTTTCCCCTCCTCGGCGAGTCGTCCAGAGGGTGAGGAGAATGAATGACAGTAATGGTGCGGCCGGTGAACCATGAAGAAGTCGAAAACAATATCAGCTGCGTGGATCTGTCATTTGCAAATGCACTGTGCCGGCCTTTGTTTATGGTTACTGGAAGGAGAGCAGTGAGAAAGAGAGAGAGAGGGGGAAAGAAAAAAAACTTGAGGGTATTTAAATTCTCTGTGCAGGAAACTAGGTTAGAAAAAAAGTGTCGGCTTTCACGCAGACCTATTTTCTAAAGTTCGCCTTTGCCGGGAGATTACAAGTGGAGGGGGGGGGAGTTGGCCGGTTTTCCACAGAATCACCTCTCAACAGTTCCTTCCCCCCCCACACCCCTCCTTTGCCTTTTTAAAGGGAGAGAAAGAGAAACAAAGTTGTATAAAGGAGAGGCTGGTGGCAAGAGTGTAGAGGAGTAGCATATGGCACTAAAAGGAGCACAGCTGGAGGTAGCATTTCCATCTGAACATGATGTCAGAGCAGCTGACAGGCTGCCATCCCCCAGTCTTTTCTTCTGCCGCACAGACTGCGAGTTAGTGTGTGTGCGGATCTGTGTGCAGGAGGAGGCATCGCGTTCCCCTCCAACATCTCCTCCACTTTGCATCTGTCCCTCGCAGTTTGATTTTTTTTTTCTGCTCCCTATCTCTCTCTATCTCTCTCTCTCTCTCTCTGTCTGTCTTTCTCTCCTCCTCCTCCTACTAGCCCTTCATTGATTTTGAGAAGGGAGCTACAGCAGGCGCTACCACAACAGTGGACTTAATCAAGTTGATGCGAACCGCAGGTACTGTACCAGGGGGTCTGTGGCTTCTGAATAGAGCGCTCGCTGGCCTTTCCTTACCTCGTTTTTCTCTCTCTCACTCTTTTTTTGTTTGTTTTTTTGTTTGTTTTTTCCCTTGTCTTTTTCCGTGTGTTACCATTCAGACGCATGTAAGCCGGGTGAAATGGGAAGTGAAGGATTTTGCAGCAGCATAGTGTAACCAGGCAGGGGACAAGTGACGCTCCTCGTTGTCGGGACATTGTTACTGAGCAAGCTTTTCATTAAGCTGCTTGTTTTGTCCGCTAGCTTTGGTTTCACTTGCCGTGCTGTGAATGGGGAACAGAAGTTTGGTTGTAACAGTTGTGCGATTGTTCGTCTGTGTTTGTGTGTAGTTTAAAGAAATGAAGGAAAAAGTTTCGTGAATTGTAAATCTGTCAATTTAATACGAGGATGGTTTCCCCCTCCCCGTCTTTATTAATACAGTTTAGTCCATGTAAAAAGAACTGTTAAATTCTTAACATTTCCAGTTGTTAATTTGAAGCTTAACCTTTTTTGTTTTGTGAAATGTGCGGTGAATTTCTACGGAAATGTTAACCACATAAAACAGTCGAGCAACATGAAGACGAGGAAAAAAAAATTATTTTACTAAAACCGAATGCTTAAAAGTCAGAAATGACTCTTGTATCAAGTCTACAGTATTTTTTTTCTGTTGGTAGTGACTAATTTAGAACTTGCAGATTTGAGCTGCCTGAATTGGCTAGACAGCTGTAATCGCACTCCTCCTAGTCTTAATCTCTTTATCTGGGCAGCAGCTGCCATATGGCCTCAGTCAGCTGGATCAGATGTTTATAAGCCTCCTTCTCCGTCCCTCTCTGTCCTCGGAGCCTCCTAATTTGATCGCTGCTACCTTGCGAGCTGTCCTACAATCTTTATTTTTAGCCATCTTAAGGATTAGGATTGATGTGGACTACAGGGCACTTAAAGTGATTGTATTGTAAATCTGCTGCGGGCTTCTTCTTCTTCTTCTTCTTCTTTGGGGAGGATGTTCCGTTTCTCCAAAGATTTGGGGAGGGGATAGAAAAGGAGGAGGGGTTGGCTTGGGGTTGGCTGTCCCGAGTCCTCCCCACCAAAGCCCCTCATTAACGAAGGTCTGAGCGTTGTTTAAGGGGGGGTTGGCTTGGTATCCCAATCAGATTTAAATGAAGATTCAAATGAGTTTATTTATGCTCGCTGGTTGAACATGGTGCCCATGATGCATTTTTTGAGAAGGGAGCAGTCTCCACGGGTAACAGGTGTGAATTATTGTTCTTCTTTATATTTGGGTTTATTGGCCATTTAAAACAATTGTACTCTTTGCATGTCAGTGCGCTCGTTTGGTCGCTTTCTTCTTCTTTTTTTTTCGGAGCGTTTGTCTTTGATTTAGTTTTGGTGGTTGCTGGTTAGCGCATTAATGGAAGTTGCCCTGATGTTCTGAGACTTCACTTAGCGAAGCCTTAAAGATCATAGTATTTAGCATTCTTGCTGCAGTGTGACCGCATCCTTGAGCTGTTTGTATACCTGCAAGCCGGTTACCTAAACGTACCATCCTGGCCTAAGTGGGTTATTAAAAATAACTTCTCCAGGAGCACAAAAGGTGAAATTACTCGCCAGCAGGAATCTGTAACATCAGGACTTCGGTTTATAACCAAGATACTCTGCAGTTGCACTGATTTGCATTTTAATTTAATTTTGTTGGTTTTTGTTTTGCATTTTGCATTTTATTTTTCTATTACATTTTATTTGTTTTGCCAATATTGTCCGTTTGAAATTCTACTTGAGAGTGTAAAATAAAAGCCTAGTCGCCAGAATAGATATCAAAGTTTAGAAATGTTATAAAAATGCCAAAACAATGAATGTGCAGCCTTTTATTTTACATTTATTACTGACATACAGTGCGGTTATTTCCTAGATGGGTATGTGAAATGCACGCCACCAGGTACTCCCAGTAAAAAGTGGATTGAAAGAAAAATGAGGATAGTCGATATTTTGATTTTTATTTCTTTTTTTTTTTTAAAGAGAAAAACTTGACTCTGTGTAATCCTTTTATATCGGCTCTGCAGTGAACATTTTTCTAGTGTTCCCACAGGGATGGATGGAGGGCGGGAGGGAGGGAGAGGGAGAATTAGTGTGTGAGAGCCAGTGAGTATGTGCATGGGGTAGAGAGAGGGAGAGGGAGAGCGACAGAGCGGATGGGGAAAAAAGAAGTTCCACACAGGGCTTCAAACAAAACAATTGTTGTTCTGCCAGGGCCTCTCTAACATGTGCGGTCTGTTGCAGGTTATGAAGACAGCATGGAGTTTCCGGACCACAGCAGACATTTACTGCAGTGTCTGAGTGAGCAGAGGCACCAGGGCTTCCTGTGCGACTCCACCGTCCTGGTGGGCGATGTCCAGTTCCGCGCCCACCGCGCCGTGCTGGCCTCGTGCAGCATGTACTTCCATCTCTTCTACAAGGACCAGCTGGACAAGCGGGACGTGGTGCATCTAAACAGTGACATTGTGACGGCGCCAGCGTTCGCACTGCTCCTCGAGTTCATGTATGAGGGCAAGCTGCAATTCAAGTCCCTGCCCGTGGAGGACGTACTGGCTGCCGCCAGCTATCTGCACATGTATGACATCGTCAAGGTGTGCAAAAAGAAGCTGAAGCACAAGGCCACGGCCGAGGCGGACAGCACCCGGCGCGAGGAGGACGCCTCCAGCTGCTCGGACCGAGCCGAGAGCCTCTCGGAGGGCGGCAGCGCCAACCTGCTGGCCAGCGACGACGATGAGGACGAGAGCAAGAGGGACAACCAGTGCCCGCAGGAGCCGGCCAAGATGTGGGCTCGCCTGGCGTCAGAGCGCACGGCCAGCCCCGGAGAGGCAGAGGCGCATGGCAAGTCGCCTGCCGCCGCCGCCGCGAGTCCCAGCAGCTCTACAGGTTCTCTCTGCCCAACTGGTGACTGCGCACTCGACCTGTCGGTAAAATCAAGCATGAGCGCCACTCCAGGTGAAGCCAGGAACCCGTATCTGTGCGGCTCGGCGACTCCAGACAGTCTACACAGCGCCCTGGTGCAGGTGAAGGTGGAGAAAGACACGGGCTCAGACGACGATGAGCTACCCAGCACTGAGTACGAGATGGAACACAGCGGCTTGAAGGAGGAGACACCGAACGCTAACGGCATTCATGTCGGGCACAACGGACACAGCGTCCAGCGGCTAGGCCTGGGCCTGGAGGCCCACCTTACAGCACTGCGAGAGGCCTCTCTGGAGCGTGACAGCAAGGACGAGGGAGACGGCGAGGTGCTAGGAGGTGAGTCCGAGCGGGCACAGGAGAGCCCGCTGCTGCCTTACGTGTCCGGCATGTTGGGTGCGGCGCACGCGCAGATCTTCATGTGCCCCCTGTGTAACAAGGTGTTCCCGAGTCCGCACGTGCTGCAGATCCACTTGAGCACGCACTTCCGCGAGCAGGAAGGCGCACGCACCAAACCGACCACCGGCGACGTGAACGTGCCCACATGCTCCATCTGTGGCAAGACGTTCTCGTGCATGTACACGCTGAAGCGGCATGAGCGGACACACTCGGGCGAGAAGCCCTACACGTGCACCACATGCGGCAAGAGCTTCCAATACTCGCACAACCTGAGCCGGCACGCCGTGGTGCACACGCGCGAGAAGCCACACGCCTGCAAGTGGTGCGAGCGGCGCTTCACGCAGTCCGGAGACCTGTACCGTCACATCCGCAAGTTCCACTGCGAACTCGTCAACTCGCTCTCAGTGAAGAGCGAGGCGCTCAGCCTTCCCACTCTCCGAGACTGGCCACTCGAGGATAGCTCGCAAGAACTGTGGAAATGAAAGCAATGAATAAACAAATGAAACTGCTTTTTAGGTTAAGACAGAGCGAGCAAAGACAGGCAGAGAGGTAAGGAAGTAGGGAGGCAGGGAGATGGTTGAACGGTCTGCATCAGTCATGTTTCTTATATATACATTGCTTATCTCGTTAAATTGCACTTTACTAGCACATGAAAATGTTACTACTGATTTTTATTTTCTGGTCAATTTAGTTTTTTTTTTTTTTTTTTTTTGGTTCGTTTTGTTTGGTTGTTTTTTTTTTTTTTTCTTTTATCAAACATAGGTGTGGCTACAGCTGTCACCTTTTGATATAAAATGTGCAAATCTCGATTTGACAGCGTATATACGTACACCTGTACACTCCTTGATTTAATTTAACATCCATGCCATGAGAACGCGTATGAAGATTTCAGGTAATACACTGAGGAAGTTCAAAACTGATAAACATTACACTAAACGGGTACTACGATCCTATATTGACCTGTACACATAAGGCTCATTTATGAGTATGTGTATATATCGTGCACTACTACTATACGTTTATTTTGCAAATCTCATACTGGTGTGTGTGTGTGTGTGTGTGTGTGTGTGTGTGTGTGTGTGTGTGTGTGTGCGCGTGCGCGTGTGTCTCCATGCACACAAACACAGTATGTTAACAAGTAAGTCCTTTAAAT